>PRKT01000421.1:43429-63894 GCA_003671525.1 Saccostrea glomerata
GGGGGGGGGGGGGTGTTGTTGATTTGTTTTGTTTGCTTATTTTTTCAATGAGAAAAGATTTCAGGGTTGAATATTTTTTTGACTGGAAAAAAATTCTGGATCCGCGCCTGTTCATCTGTTGGAGTTTAAAGAGGTTTAAATAAAGTGGTGATAGATTTGGTAATTAATTTACAGTTTATCAAAACAAGACTTAGTCTTTGACTATGAATCTTGAATGAATTTCCAGTATGCATAGCAATGTACACTACCCTAGAGCTTCTACCGAAGGGATAACACTTGACAATAAAAAACGTGTGAAGGTACGTTGGCAAAATTATATCCTCCATATGCACAGCAAGTCCGAGGGATAATTTTAAACGGAATGTCCATACGATTACGCATGATAACATGGAAATGTTAATTACATGTACGCACAGCCCTTAATGTGTTTTGAATTATTACACAAGTAGCAACGGCTATTAAAACAGCCCTCTGTTGCCTACTTTCTTTATTCTATAATTTTAAAAATATTCCCGGCTGATCAGCAACACTGATTTTGTAATTGTTGCATGGTCGATAGATTTCCATATCACAACAGCGGGAGTGATCTTTAATCTTCTTTATTGTTAAAAAAAATATAATATAGATCTTTACTCTTTAACTGACTTACATATATTCCAGTTTCCGATCAAAAGGGGTATCAAACATTATATAAAATGACAGCAGTTATTTAATACATGGGGTGTCCCAGAATGTCTGCATTATCTCGTGCATGTAATTTCGTTGCCTTCATAGATCATAATTTTAAAATAGGCTAGCTTGGTACTGTATTTAGGATGTGTAATTTTCACATTTTTTCTCTCTATACCCGAGACGATAGCGATTTGATAGGAATTCGTTGAATTGGTAAATTATAAACGTTACCTCCTTTGTCTGTATACCCGGTATTCCTCCATGCGCTGATCTAAATGAAGAGCCTGGGATTTGCGGAGTTTAAATACCTATACTAAACTAAGTAAAAGTGACCTTGGATCCCTCCTAGATGACACTGAAAGCCTGGAATCTGTGTTGAGTTTGTAAAAAAAAATCATGGTTTTATGTGTATGGGAAACACAATCATCGTCGCAAACCATGACCAAAATGCCCATACTCTCCCATTCTGGAGGAAAGAGCTGTATGCGGACTCCAGACCTGTAATAAATAACGATGTGGTGTATACTTCGGATGCTTTTAAGGTCAACCCACCAAGTGGCCGAGGTCTCATAGTTAGATGATATAGCACACTGATTTCCAAACCAAGAAAGGTTTGACTTAAGGCCATCGACAGCTTTATCCGACCCAAGGCTTTCCATATCAAAATGCGTTGTTGCTTGCCATGTTGGTTTCAGATATGCTAGGTTTTCTGTCATAATTGAAAAAAATAGATATTAATTAAACACGAAAAATCAGAAAGTGTATATATGCGAGAAAAAATCATTCACTATCAATACATTTTCTGATATTTACAATTTTTATTATATCAGGAGTAAATTTTCTTAAGATATGTGTCAAAACAGAAAAAATCAATATTACCATATGAAAAGGAAAAGCTAAGGAAAGCCATACATATAAACAGGTCAATAACCATATTGAATTTTTATCACGACTAAAAACTGTGACAAAATGAAGTACTTTAAATACATACACACATTGTATATTTACGTCCTGTTATGTTTTTTTTCGTTTCATTCCTGTTCTGGAAATGCCATTAAGTATTATTAATTTGGATAAAAAAATCAAGGAAGCAAATAATGTAAACTTGTTTTAAAAGGATGTTTTAAAGAATTTACCTACACAAGAGAATTATTTCCTGCAAAAGTATGTATCACAAAATTGTAAATATTGCTCCAAATGCTATTCGATACATATTTGAGTGATAAATTTGCACGAATCTATGGTCACTGAATTGAAGTATACACAAATGCGGCATCGCTTAGTAAACCTTTCAATTTCTTATGTAGCTTGCAACACGAGCTCTGATTGGTTACATAGTCGAGTGTAAATTTTCGTGCACCCGATTTGAGTAAGGGGTAAATATAACGTGACGTCATGTGCAATGCATACTTTCTCTATGATAGAAACTAAATGAAATAGTGCTATGGTACATTTAAGTATGTAGTTAATATTTTCGATAGATTGAGACAAATCTGATGTTCACAATTTTTTAATAGTGTGCATCGATTTACCCCGGGTTGTATTATCTACACCCTTATCTCGAACGAAGTTCGATGACATTATGTTATGATATGTTATTCTAAAGAAAAGGTCAGATTGTTCCTAAACTGCACATTCATTCTGCCATTTGAATGTCGTCTTATAAACAGTATCCATATCTAGATCAGGGCTACTGCTGTTTCAACACAATAGAACAGTTGCCAAATGGGGTTTGGTTAGTATGTACATCTAAACTACCGCTAATTGCAATAGTTGTACCTATCATACTTTAAAATGGAATATGTACATGTAGGTGATTTTTGTGAGAACAATACAATACTTTCTGCTGGAAATCCACATATTTATAAGGTAATTGCAGTGGTAAAGTGAATGTTATTATTTCTATTTGTACGGTAGAATTATAAGAGAAACTTTAGTTAAATGTATGTCTAATTGTGAAATTAGAATTGACATTTTTTTTACTTCAGAAATAAGTTCTTTCTCGAAAAAATAACTAACGAACATACCCCGATTGTCGAAAAATTATGTAAACTGCAAATGTAAACAGTCAAGTAGATAAGGGAAATATTCTTGAACCATTTCGACTTCGAGGATTGTTTTTCTTTTCGGTTAGGATTTCATTATGTTTCTTTGACGTCAAAAATATTATTGCTATCATTGCTATCAACCTTCGTTTTTTTCACTGGACAACTATTCTCCAAAAGCAGCAACTATCAAGCTCAATAACATGGACCTCTAAATGGTACAAATAGATAAAAGAGTTTTAATTATTATTCAAAATGATAAATAAATAATTGAATGAAATAAGACAAATATTTATAGACACATTTATTTATTAATAAATTATATAAATCTATTTTTTTGGGGGGACGGGAGGGTAATTTTATGAAAACAAATATGTTTCAAATAGGACATTGCAATTAGGACTTGCTAAATAAACAATGTCACTTTATGTAGGTAGTAAACATACCTCTTTGTGGCATGATTCGGTATTAAAAGAACATTGAGAAAAATATTAATTTATTTTTCTTCGTTGATGTTTTCTTTCTATAATTCAAAATATAATGTTAGGAGATTGGTCAAAAAAGCCTCTACATTATGGACACTCTTGCATTCAGCAACCAATGCAAAGTACGACTGTGTTCTCTTGTCAGAGAAATATCGAATTCCATTGTGATACATGTAAACTTGACCTGTGTGTACAGTGTTAAATCAAACATATAATTAATTTAGATACAATGCACCATGATGTTATGATTTTTCGAGAGAAATATAAAAATGTTCTCAAGCAAGAGACCTGTTTAAGACACCCAGATACGTTTTATGAAAAATGTGAAATTCCTGTCTGTGTCGATTGCACAGAACACAGAGATTCCAACGTATTACCCTTTTCTCATCGAAACCACGCAATACAGGACATAAGAACCGCTTACAAAAATATCCGTCGTCAATACAAGGGAATCATCCGCAACATTATGAGTGAGACTCTCTATAACAGCTGCTTTATCTTATCAAGAATCGAATCTGATGTAAAAACTTATCACGCATAAATCTTCAACCATCGCACAGAGATGTCAACAAAAGTCCAGAAACTAAAGAATCTCATGAAAACTAATATATGTGATGTGAACGTCAATTCCCAAATGTTGATGATCCAAAGATTAAAGCAACATAGAAAAATGAACAGACACCTCGCAATTCTGGAGCACTATGAACTCGGATATGAAGAATTAACACGGAAAACATTAGAATTCATTTTATTCCTTAACAAAACCCCTGTTTCAAAGGTGAAGAAAACTCCTACTTTTACAAAATATGCTGTACACTCTCTCACTGAAAAAATCAAAATTGAGCGTGTGATTAGATTATTATGTGAAATACAGGTTATAGAAATAGAAAAAAGAAAAGTAAGAAATAAATGTGTGCTGAAACTGATGTTTTCTCATGTGTTGCTTAAATCTATCATAGTGACGGATGTCTCTGTTATAAGACTCATTTCCCATGCGACATCAGAACGCATTTCGGTGAGTGAAAGCAACAAAATCATCCTGACAAATACAGAAGGCGACGCATTACATCGTCTGACAGATATAGATAGTTATTATGGAGTACACACAGTGAATGTAAAAAGGATCTTATCTATGTCGACATGGATTTTAACATACTTAAAATATCTAATTTTAAAGGTAATACAGCGAAGTCTATATTGATGAAGGAAAAAATTCTTGGAAACCACTCTGTGTCTACTGTTCTCCTTTTAATGGAGATATTCTGGTTGGGATGTGACATTACAGAAAAACAAACAAAGTGAACCGTTACAATGGCACAGGACATCACATACAGACGATTCAGTATGACAACATATAGGTGCGACACTGTATAGTTACCCTGTCTACATCACTGAGAACCGCAATGGATATGTTATTGTATCTGACACGTTGCTTGAAGCTATAATTTTAACTGAATGTAAAGAAAGATACCGCTTCTCCTACACAGTACCTTCGTCAGTATCACGACTAAAGCCACGTGGAATCTGTACAGACGCGCTGTCACACATCTTGGTGTGCGATTATAACACAAAGACTTTGCAGATTATTGACAAGGATAGTCACTTTCTGTCGCTTATTCAGACCCGACATCAACACGGGATATACGCACCATGGGGCCTGAGTTATGACCACAAGATCCATTTTCTCTGGGTAGGATCAACGAACAAGAGTTTTTGTCTACAGATACATAACCAGAAGTGACTGTCCGACAGTTAATTGTTATAAGGTACTTGATACATCAACGCATGTATATAAACACATAGGATCATCAAATTGGTAACGGCATTTACTATTTAGATACATTGCAAGGTGAACATTAACAAACAATGATCATTTTCATTATATAAAAAAAATTACCAAAAATGGTAAGACCGGCATAAAATATATGACTCCTTGGAATTTCAGACGTGGGATCAGGTGCATGAAAGGCGTTGTATACGTTTACAGTCTTAAGTCATATTTTTTCTACAAGTATAAGTTATCAAGTAGTGTGACAGTTCATTTGTAACACTTTATTAGAATAACACTAATTTAATTGGACTGTTCCTCTATGATAGTGGAATGTTGATCAATAATATTTTTCTGTTGCATATTAAGACTGTCAAAGGTAAAGTCTTAGACTTCCATGTTAAATGGACATTTGTCACATCAAAATTTAAAACTATTTTATTTATAGGGTGCAGAGTTTTAAAAGAACTTGGGGAAGAAGGAGCTCCGAATCTCAGACACAACGAGGACAGAGATTAACACCACATTAATATTACCAACAGTTTACCCAGACATGATAGGTAGGCAATTAGTTATAATTATATGTTTTAAAACACACAAATATATATATTTATTTATTTTAACAAACGGAAGTGACAACCAGAGGAGTTCGATCGCTAATTAAGTTTTTGGTCTGGACATCATAGTCTTTTCTTTCTCATGTAACAAAGGTCAATATTGATTTTTTTTTCATGCTGTGACAATCCCCATTTTGATGTTTTCCTTAAATTATCATTTCAGATTGAACCTTGGATTTCTAAAATAAGGTGTCAAAAGAAAATAAAACATTCAGCATGAACATTATAATTAAAGATATTTAAATAAAATATCTGAATTGCATTATGTGGTTCTCATTATTTAAGATTCTATCAAAATTTAAAGCTGTGTTTTTATAAGCAGTGTATATATTTTGCATAAAATTCAAACATTTGGTGTTTAAAAAAATATGAATTTTTCAATATCATCATTTTGTCGTAGGACCAAATTTTAGATCATAACCATAAGTATGCATGCATGCATATTTGTCATCTGTTTTTTCTCATTTAACTTATAAATTTATGAACTGAATCTTCTTTCACTAATATGCTCATTTCAACATACATCGACACAAAATAACCATGCATCTGGCATTTTTTGATGCATGATTAATCAATACCATTTTCATACAGAACCCAATTGACAGTTATCCTTTAGTGGATAAACTTTTCAGGGGAAAAAACAAGTTATTGATATCTGGCACCTAGAGTCTGATTCAATTTATTTCTAAAACCCTGAAAATTATAACCCAACAGAAAAAAAGAAAAATGTCGCTTAACAATCATTCTACAACTCTACAAAAGCAAAAAAGGCATTTTGAATCTTTCTACATTTGTGCATCATCAATTTCATCAATTACAATTAATTGATTGTTAAATTTTACATTGAATATATTATATTTTTTTCATATCAGGGATAAAACTGAAGACTTCAACTTTTCATTCGTCAACTTCCCTTATTAATGTAGAAATATACCTCCATCGCCCGCATACGGGGCTTATACTTCAGTTGATTCGATACGCACGAGTATGCTCTACGTATGTATAGTGTCTAAACGAGGTTATTATTGACAAACAAGTGGATGAATATCGGCATTCCCGTTTAACGTCATCATTTCGTAAGTTCGTAAGTTCTATTTATCATCGAGTCAAGTGATGACTAATGCTTTTCATACTACAGTGAAACCTGTCTAATCCGACATGCACTGGGAGACAGGTTTTGTGTCGAAATGGACAGGGTGTCGGATTGCACAATGTAAAAAAACCATAGAAAACAGTAAAATGGGAGAGAAATCTAATATCGAAATTCACCGTGTGTCGGATTACACAGGTTTTGGATTAGACAGGTTTCACTGTAATTATTAGGCCATTATTTTATAAGTTGAACTGACGACGGATATTTACGTAATTTCCCGATCATATCTAGGAGCACAAGACGGGTTAGAATGATTGGAAGGAGATGCTCTCTCCTCCATAGCACCTAAACCAACCTCTAATGTTTTCGAGGTCCGCGTTTGCTCTACTCCTATTGTGTATTGTTTAATTGACTTTTGATCTTGAATACTCTTCTTTATCACTATTTGTTTCATACAGGCTTTTGATCTGGAATAATTTCGTTATTTCCATATAGTTCGTTATCTGTTTAGAGTAGGGATTTTTCTACAAAAAGGCAAAATAAATCATGAAATCAACATATGGTTATAAGGTAAAACACATTATGGTAAAAGATATGTGTAAGAAGAAATCTAAATCATAAAAATATTTCCAAATATGCACTTTTTATGTTATTCGCAGAATATTTGTCTCTTTACATGTTTTGCAATCAATTTATGTGTTGTTGTTATGGAATTGTACTTCGGTGTAACCTTCTACATTTTCGTTTTCCACAAAATCCAGAGTTACTGGTCCTGTGTTACTCCTGAGGTAAGGAAAAAGGGTCTGGAACCAAAGAAGTTTGCCATAAGTTTCTCTTTTTTCAGAACAAAATCGTACATTTAGATTAAGATTTATTTGTATTGATAAGGTGGATTGAGACAAAAAAAAATGAACAGCAATTTCCTTGAAAAAAAAAGATCCAGTAATTCAAAGTAAGAGCAAGCCCTTTATTATTCCTTTTTATTGCAAATTGTAATAGTCGTTTTCTGTATTAATATGAAGAGATTGCAATTCATTGTATTCTCCTTCACTGTATTGTTCAGCTTCAAGACTTCCCGATTCTGTTTGTACACTTGCTGACACGAATTCATGTCTGAAGCTATTTCTGTGCACCTTTTGTTGTTTTCTCTTTTGTTCTCCAACATACCTTCAAAATATATTGTTATAAATATTGGTTAAAACGTGATTTTATTTCACATGTTTTTTTTCTTAAATTCAACCAATCAATCTGATGCCTAGAGTTGTACCAATTTAATAACAAGATCCAACTATCGTTTAATCTATTTGAATTAATCTGTGCAATTTACCTTCTTATGCAGTAGGCAAACATGAGACACATGCAAATAGACAGACTGATTGCCAGTATTTCAACTGTTTTCATTGATAAAAAATCCCAGTATGCGTGATGATGTCTCACTGAAATTTTACAATAATTATTGTACATTTGAAAAAAAAACATACCAAGTATGTCTATTGTTTCTAAAGGTACTTTTTAAACATTTGATTTTTTTCATAAAACTGGAATATGTATGGACAAAATTACTTTCCAGACAATCCATTCCTCCCCATCCTTGTTTACATCAATCAATACATTTCCCACTGATTCTACTGCAGTTTCGTGATGTTGAGCAAAACCTACTGCATTCATGTTGACAATTTATTCCAAAAAACCCAAAATCACACACTGCAACAAGATATTGAGATAACGAATAGTTTTAAAGCTCATATTTCATTCAAACAATTCAAATCAGGGACAGATCAAAGACGGATCAAAAACATAGAGGTGGGATCAGGTGCCATGCAGAAATAAGCATCCCCTGCATACCGTTCACACATGCAATGTGATCCAGAAAAAATGAAATAAAACCTCATTACACAATTAAGTAGTTAAATAATGGCTAAACAATTAGTCTGAAAAATGACAGTCAGGGCCACATTAAGAACGTTTATTTTATCTAATTTCAGATTTGCAAATTATATACAATTAAAGAGTGTCTATCTATCGATCGCGCCACCTCTCTATGAACCATTCATTTATTTATCCGTACATTCGTACATCCATTCAATTTTTTTTATAATTAAATAATACATTACTATCATGACATGTTCTCCCATAATATCCTGTCTTACAACCCCCAGCGCAATCTCCGTCAGTGTTGTTACATCTTCCAGAACATTCCCCACACACACCGCTACAATTTTCACCAAATCTTCCTAGAGAACATTCTAGAAGAACGGAGAGCAATTGATGATGTTATGAAAAATGGTTAGAATTACTTTTGAACAGCAATGCAGTTTTTAAGAGATATATGCTACTTTATTATACGTTTTTTTTTATCTTTCCATATAAATTAAATCAATAAAATTTTTAAAGTTTATTTAAAACTGAACAAAAAATTCGAAACTTCCTTGCAAATGCCTCTCATATATCCGGTTTTACAACCACTTGGGCAATGTCCATCAATTCTATTACAGTTTCCAAGACAAGCTCCACATCTTTCTGTACAGTTAGGTCCATAACTGCCTGATGCGCATTCTAAATAGAGAAATATCCATTCTTCTATTATACAAACGAGCCTTCATTCAATGAACTGAACATGTCTCACCTTGTCAGTTATATAACTTAGTATCACATTAAATGAATCTCAAAAGTCATAACCTATAATTTGAAAGACTCCAAATAGTAATGCCTTCTTCTTTACGTAGTTCCAAACTTATATGATTTTTACTCAAAGATGTTTTTATTGTGTTTAGACTAACATTTAAAACTTATGAAAAGTATGCAGTTGGTTTTGAAAATATTTTCTTACATTGTATTTCGATTCTTCTTACATATAAACATTTGATACGTTCTTAACATGCACATTTGGAATACCCCGTACCTGCTTCACACAATAATCCTTTGTAGCCTGGTTTGCATCCATCGTAACATCTTCCATTCACGTGATCACATTCTCCTTCACATTTTCCACAAAACTCTTGGCAATTAGATCCATACCTTCCATGAGCACATTCTTTAATATAAAAATACACATACTGGCTTTATTTACACACTAGAATACATGTGTATTTGCAATTGTAAGTAACTTATTCACAATAAAAATTATAATACTTAAGTGTAGTTGAAAGTCAGCAATTTTGATAGGTTTTCTGTGTTTTTCACTTGAAAAGGGGTATCATAAAATATTGTTATGGTGTCTGCAGGGGCTGCAACATTATTGTTGACTACTTACACGAACTATCACGTTACATGAACGATCCTTCACGCACACGATTCTACACGTTACACGATCTTACACAATTGTTAACGCAAACGCACGATTCTTCACTCAAAATAGTTCAAAATATTTAGGAATTGGTATTTTCAAAACAAAAACGGATAATTACTGATTATAGATTTAAAAGAATTAATAATATTATTTTGTTAACTTTAAAAACAAAAAGGAAAAAAAGATATTCTGTAACTTGATACATGTAACATGTGTAAGACTAATCTATTACATGTATTTTAGATTATAAATTATTATTTTAATAGGTAATTCTCCGACCTAAGAAACAGATTTTTTTGTTCTATCAGATGTACATGGACCGTAAACTTTCATAGTATGCAGAAAGGGGGATACGATTGAAAACAAAATGGCAGGATGGAATGAATAAATTTACGAATTGTATCAATATGTTTCCACTGATTTAATGATTGAGATTCAACAAAAGTGAGCTTGACAATTATTCAACATTTTTGGAGAAATTAAAAAAAAAAAGTAAGCTTCGGAGATAAACACTGATAAACGATACACCGAAAATCATGTCGTGTACATGTTTAATTATTCGCCGACTAATTATTTCTTGAGAAAAGTTTTTTTTTATTTGTAAACGAATATATTTTTGATGAATTAATTTAAAACAATATCTTGACCACGATTAGCAGAAAAAAGAATGAAAATCAGAGAAAAAATATTGAACATCTCAATACGGTTAATCAAAATATCATAGGTCGCGCTATTTGACGAGAACATAACACTGTGCGACTTACTATATTGATTGTTTACAAGCGATAATTAGTTCGTTCTGCATTCAATTATATAAATTGCGCTTCATTAATTTTATTTGGATTAAATTATAAAAGAAAAAACAAGCAAAATGCTTCTTTAACAAATAACATTCCGATAAAAACTTACAAAACGAACTTTACACGTTTCTAAACGCATGATCGCGCACGATTAAAACCGCAAACGATTGATTTTGATACACGCACGATCTGGCACGTAATACGAACGATCATGCACGATACACGAACGGTTCTACATGATTGGTTTGTCAACAATAATGTTGCAGCCACTGTATGTGGTTTGTTGATCAAAGGGTGTGGAAACAAGTAATTATCCTTAAACAAATTGCATGCAAGTAATATCATAAACAAATTGAATACATGTAATAATGCAATTCCGAAAAATTTTTATTCAATTTCTTATACAGACAAACTTTCTACTTATTGAAATTGGTAAAGATAACGAACATTGATCGATTGCAAAAAAAATCTTTAAGGACGTTCGATCCTGGGGTTTTGAGTGGATTTTGGTCATGTCCTTTATTTATAAAATTTTGCATCATTTTAAAGTTCTAACATTAAACCTGAATTCTACAATGCAAAGTGAACTATATTCAATGAAAAAACCGCGATTAAATTCCATTCAAGTAGAATAAAACTAGGGACTATATTTTATGGCGGAAGGTTTTTTAGACGAAAATGATCAGTTTTTACCTTTTGAACTATACGTGTAAGAGTACGGTTAATTTTGAATTCCTATTTTTCCATGCTGGTTGCACACAAAGCCGTTTTTTGCTTTGAAATGTCTTATGCTGGTTCTGAAATATCTATTAACTTATTTCTTATGAATTCTATCAACAAAGTGTGACAAATATAGTAAATATATTCTGAAATCCGGGAAAAAATTGAGCCAATTTTAACGTAAAATTTACACTTTTTTAGTAATATCTGAAAATTTACATCATATATCCCCACTTTTGATGTTCTTTTCTAAATATTCAAGATAGATTTGACGTTAATGCTTAAAATCAGAAAAAGTTTAAGACTTTAGAATAATTTTATTGCTTATTAAATTTTCAATGCCAGAAAAATAACTTTTTATTAGTGCAGAAATGTCAAAATATTGATTATGCGACACAATTTGAAACTTTTTCTTAGTCACAATTTTTAAGTGTCTTTTTATAAACAAACTTAGAGTTCATTTTGTTTCATGCATTAACTGGATCAAAAAGTATTGGAGGGAAAACGTCAAAAGTATAATTTTTAATTAAAAGACAAATTTCAGTGCAAAAAGGTCATATTAAATGTACTGTAGCGCCAAAAAGAAGCGTATTGACCCCCATTTTTTTATTTGAATTTTAATTAAGCTATGTATGTAGAAACTAAAAATTTACTTGGCAAAAAAAGTTTAAGACTTTAAATATCAGGATCGAACGTCGTTAAACAGTACAAATAATGTTAATTAAGAAATAAGTTATCATTTTTGAACATCTATGGGGCTTTAGATATGGGTTGGTCACGAGATTAAATTCTATAAAGCCCTGAATTTAATTTCGTACGAACCCGTATTTATAGCCCGGTAGATGTTTTAAAATGATACCTTATTTCTGATATTTACATTTGTGACGTATTCATACTTTATATTTGACTGATTGTGACTTTTAACGTGTGAAATGCATTATTTTTCAAACCCAGCGGCATGTTTGTAATCCACTGAACGCGCGTCAACCCTTTATGACGTCACTGAGAAATTATGTCAAAAGCTTATCGATTAGCACATCTAAGTCCCCTTGACCCCGTAGCTGTATTCATACAGTTATAGATACGCATTGCTTTCAGTAGTGTTATAAAAAGGAAAACATTTGCAAATGTAAATATGAGGACATAAACACAGACATATCAGACTTTCAAAGTTAAATCAAATGCCTCGAAGGAGTAACCATCCCCTTGTGGACCGGTTACAATCATTGTGAACCCTATGTATTAATGAGGTAGATAGAAAATTCCGTTGTCAAATTCAGTTTAAAAACAAAAGTCAACAATCTGTATGAAACAAGTCAACCAAAATACGTTCCAACAAAAGGTTATATTTGCCACAAAAGGTCATAATAATGACTATAGATTTTACGAAACTTATGTGTAAGTAGCTTGACTCAGTTTAAAAACTTTATCGTACTTAAGGTAGGATTCTTCTCTGGTTTTTGACTAGATGAAACATTAAAAGTATAGTTGCTTACATGTCATATATTGAGGTGTAAGGAATTTAAAAGACCATATTTTTCTTTCCTCATCACAATTGTACAACTTTAAATAGAAATGATAAACTGCGTTTGAAAACTAGCAGGGGCTATATTTTTGGCGGAATGGTGGCGTATGAAAATATCTTCTTTTCTGCCTCTCAAAAATCATAATAGAAAAATAAATTTAGTTATATTTTTTACACAATCGAAGACTTGGAGAAATTTTCAAATGTAAGTTAGATTAATAATGAGAGACTAAAGTTTCAAAATATATTTTAAAAAATTGATTTTTCAAACAAACTAGAACTTTATTAGCTTTTAAGCGCTTCCTATCAAAGTGCAGATTTCAGCCAAAAATCCATAAAAAGTATTTTTTCTCTCTCAGTAAACGATCAAAACGTTTTGTTTTTGTATCATTTTGTACATTTATAAGATTACTTTATCATATGTGAAAATAAGAAAAAGTTAATTATAGGAAGCATATGAAAATAACTAATATATCCTAAAAAAATAAGAAAAACAGAGAAAATTCGGATTAGCAAATATCCAGTTAAGTTAAATTATTTATGTAAATTTGGTAATATCATGCTATAGAACCGATATAGTAATATGTTTTTATGCAAAAAGAACAATCATTAAACTTTTGAAATAGAAGTAAGTATCACATGATTGGCAACAGTTATTTTTTATTCTTAAAGTCAAGGAAGAAGATAATGACCTTGACCTGACCTTGCCTCTAATATAAAACGGTCAAATATAATTTCACTGATACTTTCACTTACTGATATTGTCTCCTTGATTATGTGAAAATTTCATTAATTTATAAATAATAGAAATGTGAGAAGAATCCTACCTTAAAGCAGGCGGGTTCTTACATACTTAAGGAAAGTTGACGATAAATATATAGAATAAACAAACAAAGACAGACAAGCATACAAACAAACAAACATTACAGAAATCATATCTGAAATACATCATTTGTTGAATATAATATATACAAAAATTGAGCTTAAGTATCAACATTTAATTAGCTTAAAAATATGTAGATAACACAAGAAAAGTCAAATAAAAATTCTGAAAAACTAAAATGAAAATTAAAAACATATACCCCCCGGTATATCTATTGCTTCCTAAAGCTCATAATTATGAGGTACAAGAAAATGGTTGTGGATACCATTTAAGAAAAAATAGAGAGGCATAGGAAAAGTAGGGACTTTGAAAATCAAAGGTAAATGCTTTTTTTTGTTTAACATCAATGGCGGTAGATATGGTAAGAGACCTATTTTTTATACCTTCATTACACAATTCCCCCTGATATCCATATTGACATCCTCTTAAACACGTCCCATTGACATGGAAGCACGTTCCTAAGCACTTTCCACATCTCTCATTGCAATTTTCTCCAAATTTTCCAAGTCCACACACTAAAAATCGTTCATTGTGATTATGGCACACATTATGTTAAAAAAAGTTTTAAAAGAAATCAAATTTTTTACAAAACAAATGCAAAAAGACTTAGTTTTTAAAATACAAGAACTCAAAAATGTAATTTTTTGTTATGAAAATTTTAAATATCATACTGACCTTCATTACACATGTTTCCTTTAAATCCTGCTAGGCAACCCCCAGAGCAATTGCCATATTTATGGTCACAATATACGGCGCACGCTCCACATGCACCGGTACAGTTTGCACCAAACTTCCCAGAAAAACAGACTAAGGGAAAAAATAGATAAGATGTTTTTCCACTTAATATTGATGTAGGTTTGTACGCATTTTTATAGTTATTTGTGAGTGTTTTATACAAATGGACAATCATCAAAGGTATTTTTCTTAATTCCATGTTTCCGTGAATAAAACTGATAGGTGTTTTGTTTTCTTAAAAAACTCAACAAAGCAATAAATTCTGTTAATGATTCTATTCATTATCATTCAGCAACTCATTTGTATTTGATCATGAATATGTTGTCGTTTTTTTTCTTATAGTGATTTTAATGATTTTGGAAATCGGAACGTTATAGCTGAAGACAAGATCACAATTAATTGATTTATTAAGCAGAATCATATTTCATATTATTGTAAGATAATTTTCCTAACTTGTTAAAAGTATCATCTTATGGACTCATATTGCTGAACATGGATTTATATTCATCAGAGAAATATCATAACTTTTCTAGCAAAACCGAGGTTTATATTGTTATTTATTGGTCGATAAATAAACAATATTTACAACCATAGACTCTATATTTGTTTTATTATGAAAATATTGCATTCCAATATTTTGATATTGAGGCTGCATGATATTTTTTCTTGTGCTTGTGCTGAGAAAATATAAATATAATTAACACAAGTTAAAAACTTTAAGTTTTCTGATCGCAGTTTGTAAGACATTAAATGCAATATTATATAATTAAACATACGAAACGTTTTATGTTTTTCTAGCAATTAGAATGTGTTACTTTTTTCCCCGAATTCTATACTCATCTGGCATCAGGTGTTACAACCATTGTTCAGAATCCTACATTATCAGAAATTACTCACCAAATTTGCAATTTTTTCCAGTGTACCCTACATTGCACCACAAACAGGCACCCGTTTCTGTGTTACAATTTTGACAATGTTCTGGACAAAGAAGTGAACATTTTTTTCCATAATACCCCAGAGCACACCCTATAAACAATTATTTACACAGTGAATTAATCAAAAGGAACGTTCAGTTTTGAATCAAGCAGTGGCGATTTTGGAGACTTTGCACAATTCCAGCATAAAAGTTTGATTTTAGATTTAATGAAATTAAAGTTTAAAAAAAATGTTTTCGTTTTCAATTTCTCAGGATGGATGCATAAAACATCTTAACATTTTGTGAAAAAATATTCTATTACTTTAAGAAATTAACCTAAGGAAGTCGTATTCTTACCATAAACTTCAACTTCGCAAAGTTCATTGAAAGCATACTTAGAGTAACCAACTGGATAAACTGTGTTAATTATCCTCTCGTTATAATAAATAACATATTGGCCGTACAATTGGCACGTGATGTTTACTACAGATGGTATTGTTGTCATGTTGTACTCGGTGTCATGGAAACATAATGTGCCATCATCCTTATTTTCAGTGGATGATATGTAGATAGAGAATCCAAGAAATCTCCCAACTTTAGAATTATTTTCACCTGTAAGAAGATGTTTACGCTTAGATTTAAAATGACGATGGGAAATACCTGTGTTGCAACTACTATTTGAATAAGGACCATTCTTGAAATAATCATTTCAATAAAGGTTGAAAGTGTATTTCAAAACCAAGCACAGGTTGTTACAGCTATTAAAATAACGTTTGCGCTATTGAAACAATGATTTCAATAGAAGTTTACTTCCAAACCTAGACCAGAATGCAACCTCTAAATTAACATAAGGATCACTATTAGAAAGAGATTTTAATAGTTATTAAAATAAAGATTTCAGAAGTGATTGAGATCATTATTTTTATTTGCTGACAATGAATTTAATTCCACAGCCACATTGAAACCTTATTCAAAGAACTTCACTCTTGAAAAAAAGATGAATTGTTATTTAAAAAAAGTGTTTGCAACCTTGTTTAATTTGGTTTTGAAATGCACTCTCAACCACTATTGAAATTCGATTATTTCAATAGTGAACAATTTTTAATCGTGGTTACAACAAGTATTGTTTTGTATGCAGTCTCAACAACTATAATTAATTATGTAAATTGCGGTCATTATTCTAATAGTTGTTTCAACGATTACGTAGCAGTGATATAATGTTGAAAAAAAATGCGCTCAAAAATCCATTAACGACTAGGAGCATAGAAATCATGAACCTTTAAAACTTAAGAGAAAGGATCAGTTGCATGAAGGAGTAAGCAACCCATGATTGTTGATTATGAATGCGTAGAACAAAAATAAAATAAAAAGAAACTGAATAGCTCATAAACTTAACATGCAAAGGTTACGTATCTTTAGTATACCCCAAGCATTGTTATCCGTTCTATAGTATATCACTATATGATGAATAAACTTTCTCTCAAGCAGGTTGACTCGCCAGGAAGCTATCCTTTTCTTATTTGCAGATATGCTACATTGATGACCACCTGCGGATAAATCTGTTTTCAATCCATCGACTGCTTTCTCTGGTCCAAATTTAGAAGGGTGTGTTGTTTTTTGCCAGGTTGGGCGTTTATATGCAATATTCACTGAAAAAAGAAAACATGTGCCAATAAATGTTTGAAATACATGTCTGTCAATTATTTGTTATAATGTAAATTAATGGGTAGGTACCATTCTTCAAAAGCGGAAATTTTTCATAAAATTATTTTTTTATGTTTCCCTTCGATAACATTTATTTGAAAAATCTATTTTAAAACAACTTCCTGTTTTTGAACACAAAACTACATTTTTTGAAATTTTTAAATATGATTCATCCTTCACAAAATAAAGTTTTCACTTTAATTTCATTGGTTGATAGCTGACTATAATTAATAGAATTGTTCAGCTGTAGCCTTATTTTTTAACAAAGATTAGTAAAATTATAATGTTTTTTTCTTCTCATTTTGCTTTACAAAACTATGCTTTCAACAATCAGCTGCATTGTATACGTTGTATGATAGGAGACCTTGAACTAATACAAATTAAAGAAGAATTGTTTGTCAAAACTTGAGAAAAATCTAACAGTCATTCCTACATTTGTATAATATATACAAGAATCAAAATGTGCATAATTTTACAAGAAAATAGACACATTAAACTCTGTAAAAATAAATTACGCAGCTAGGATAAGGCAGCCCGTAAAATATCAAACTGTTCAAACTGAAGTAACTTCTCTGAACTGCCTATATATGACGTCATAATAGAATATGACGTCAAGTCACTGCATACTTGAGCTGACATTACGGGGAAAGTGTCATAATTATTACGTGGCATGTAAATTTATTTTTGGGACTTGTTGTTTAATTCAAGTGTAAAGATTATTTTTTAAGCTCGAATATTTATTTCAAATGTTGAACATTTGAAATTTAAATATCCCTATTCCTTTTGTATGTCCGATATGCACATATTCAAACAATAGCAAAAAATTATGTGTGAAACGCTCCCCTTACAAGTCCGTAGACAGAGTTAGAATTTATGAATCGTGTTCATATTGGACTGGCACAAGTGATTAACAAGGACAATTTGAAAATATTTTGCGTGAATCTAGAAGAGAAGAATGTACTCTAACTGAATTTTGCTGGGGGATTGTGTGTACTTTAGCCATTTTGGTATAAATCGCGACAAAGAGTGGAAAATACCCCTCCTTATGTTGGTAAGTTGAATTTCTCGTAAAATATTTTCTAAACGCGTAAAAATTAAACCTGCCCCCAGCACTTTCTAATTACTAGAGATCACGATGAATTGATCTATGTAACACATTTTGCACACTATTTTTGTTTTGCACTTGTGCGAAAGCGATTTTTATGCAACAATAAGGAATATCATAAATCTTTGTCACGTGATCAACATAGTCATGTGACATCACAAAAATGCGTTAAAATAAAACCTGGTTCAACTATTATCTCAAGTTGACTACAATTTCAAGCAAGGATTACATATTTAAATTAAAATCTAGCTCAAAATATAATGTATATTTTCAAGGCATTTTAAGCCTTCGAACAGCCTTATCATAACTGCGTAAAAGCTTTCCAGATTTAGCAATAAATAAAACTATGTATTATTATCCCTATTATGTGATATATTTTAAATTTAGCTCTTTATGTACCATGTTTCATTTATTTCATACAAGAATTGAAGAGTAATGAATTTCCAGAACTCCACTTTAAAATTGAGTTAATGAACATTATCTAATTAATATTAATATTTTAAATATTCTTACCGAACTCGGATGAAACGATTATTACAAGTAATGGCGAAAAAAGGTAGACGTGTCTAAACATGAATAGCATTCTTCGACTAGCGCAATGTTCGTTCAATGTACGTGATATTTCTCCAATATAAATACTAAATTTTGGCAGTTTGATTCAATATTCAATTGCCCTTTTCAATTTCGTCGCGTCACATTATGATGTTAAAATGTGTTTCCTTGATAACGTAGTTCATGATTTTCATGAACATTACCGAGTTGATAACTTTCTAAACTCTAAATAAATTATTAAAACAAGGCTGAATTAATGAGTCTACCGTATATCAAATTTAAATTGATTAGTTATTCTGCAGAATCTGGCCTCATGATCATGACTTTGCAGTTATCCTTAAACTCTAATATTTGAAACTTTTAATTAAGAGAAAAAAAAACTTTGTTGTATTTCAAGTGCGAAAAGAAACAATTATTTTTATATGTAAATATGCATACCTGTGACGTTCCCTTTAAAAAATACGAGTAATGTGACCTCATGGTCTTTAAAACTAACTTCTTCCGAAAGAATTCTGGCTAACAGCTCTATCATATTTCTACATAAGGTCAATCATTTTTGACAAAAATTCATTAAACGCTCTACGACTGCTTACTTCATTACTAAGATCTTAATACATTGTTCTTATTACATGCTTTTAAAACTGTTCCAAAGGTTTACCTTTAATTAAAACCAGTCCAATGTTGGAATAATAACACAATCAGATTGCATTTATAAGAATTGTTTAGAGTTAAATCAAAATGTACTAAACAATATACAAATTCGAAAAATCATTTAGGTTTCTGTACGAAGCAATATAGGAACAGAGAAGAAATTAGAATTGAATGTCAATTTTTTTTATACATTTCTCATATGCTTCAAAAGTAACACTTCTGTTAATTTCTCTGTACATTTTGAATCATACCGGTAATCAGTGTAGCTTTCTCCGATATTGCATGTTGTCAACAATTTTAAATTGTTTTCTAAGGTACGCTTTCATCCCCGAATAGCATTTGGTTGATTACCTGTTTTTTTCGCATATTAATTGCTCATCCATCCCAGCTGAATGTAGTCGAGTTGTAGCCCTTGCACGAAGAGCGTGATTTGTAAAAAATTTCTTATATCGTTAAACAAGAGGCCCATAGGCCACATCGCTCACCTGAGAAGCTTTGACCATTCTGTTTTTTACCAGATTTTTCCCTTGTTATACATAATGCATCCCCACCCTACCCCACTGATCATAATTTAGACATTTTGAAATCTACACTACCCCATGATCCTTCCATGGGCACATATGTTTCAGCTTTTTTGGCCCAGTGGTTCCAGAGAAGAAGATTTTCAAAGATTTTTCCTATATATTTCTATGTAAAACTTTGATTTCCTATAATGGCCCCGCCCTTCCCCCGGGGGTCATGATTCCTACAATTTAGAATTTACACTACCCAGAATGCTTCCACATAAGCTTCACTTTTTCTGGCCCAGTGGTTCTTGAAAAGAAGATTTTCAAAGATTTTTCCTATATATTCCAATATAAAACTTTGATTCCCCATTGTGGCCCCGCCCTTCCCCCGGGGGTCAT
>PRKT01000421.1:65200-86371 GCA_003671525.1 Saccostrea glomerata
TGGTCCAGTAGTTCTTGAGAAGAAGATTTTTTAATGACCCAACCCTATTTTTGTCTTTTCTTGATTATCTCCCCTTGCGAGAGAATATGTCCCTTCATTTTAACAATTTAAATTTCCCTTTACCCAAGGATGCTTTGTACTAAGTTTGGTTAAAATTGGCCCAGTGGTTCTTGAGAAGAAGTCGAAAATGTGAAAAGTTTACAGACGGACAGATAGACGGACAGCTAGACGGACGGACAGCTAGACGGACGGACAGACATGAGTAACAACAATATACCCGAACTTTCTTTAGAAAGTGCGGGTATAATAATAATTCAGCCAAGTTAAAAATTAAAATGAAAAAAAAATAAAATTAACAAAAAAATTGATTTTATCTCTCATTCAATGCTACCTAACGTTAATGTAATATTTGTATGTGTCATGTCATTTTGGATACGGTGAATTTTTATTCAAATCTACAGCACAAGTAGTTGTAATTTTTTGTATACGCCCATTAAGATGTTGATGCAGAGTTTTTCAAATGGGCGACGTTCTATAAAAAGATTTGTAGTAATCTCAAGGGCTTGGATTCAATAGGAATAGAATTTAAATCCTCATAACTTGAACCAGTGTTTTTTTTATGATGATCTTATGACAAGAGAAGACGCCTTTTACCAAATGCTTCTTTTCGAATAACCAAGTATCTAGTAATCATAGTATGTCTAGAAAAAGTTACGAACCTGATTAAATGAACCTGTATTATATTAATTTATTAATATTTTTTCGTTCCAAAATATCTAAAATGTCTTTTAATTATTGCTCAATCCGAATTGATATCTGATTTTCTCAAACAACAGCGCGCTAGCTACAATGAACATGGATAGCGATAACGAACAGCATGTAAGCTCAACAATACAAATCAGGAACAGGGCAAACTACGGGCTTAAAAACAATCAGAGATGGAATCAGGTGCTATTGACTAGTGAGCATCCCATGTCGAACGATCCTTTTATGTACTCTTTATCATAGTCGAAAAAAAATAATGGTCTAACATTATGAATGCATAAATCTCCACATCATTTCTAGACTAATTAAGCATCGAGTCATTAGTTCTTGTATAAAACAAGCATTCTATAGATATAGTTATCAACCAATAAAGTAACACTTGTAACCAATCTAGGAATTGCTTGTAGAAAATACAGTTACTATAATTCTTCTGTGAGCACTTAAGGTAATTGACGTACTCATCTTTTTATGTTTTGTTTATCTTAAACTGATTTAAATTCAATGGCTTAAATGCATGAAGGGCTTCTTTTTATACAAGTTTCTAACATTATATTTGTCAATTAAATGTACCTTGTATATCGTTGTCCCAGATTTGGACCCATTTTAGGGAAGCTTTCTCTCTTTTTTTGAGATTTCAATTCATTTGGTTTCATGTTCTTTATGGAGTTTTATGAAGAGACTTACTTTTACATTTGACAGCTGACTTTTACATTTAAGTGATTGGAATTTGTCTATGTTTAAATTGTAAAAGTCAGTCGTCAATTGTAAAAGTAAGTCTCTCATAAAACTCCTATTATATAACATTTTTGAAAACTTTTCAAGCTCAGCTTAACACGAAATTTAAAACAATATCTATTCTAATGTTCTTTAAGATAGTTAGAAGACGTTTATTATTCTGGTACATGTACTTTCTCTAGCTTATGACACAATATATTGCAACAATCATCATCTTTGCTAGCCAAGGGTTTTTGGTCTGCACCGCTCTCCATAAACCCTTGGCCGATATGCATTGTAAAATGCCGGTCACACATAGCCCATCTGTAAATTCTGAAGCAAACAGCCAATGAAATGATAGTTTTTTATGTATGCTTCAATACATACACAATATGGCGACCTCCATTGAAACAACATTTGGAATAATAATTAAAGGGGAATAACTCAAAACCGGAAGTGACTTTTTGAAATTTTAGAGAGCATTCTGATAGAGTTTAGTAACTTTATTTCCTCTGAAAAATTTGAGCGATATCAATTGAGAAATGAATGAGATATGAGGTTTCAAAGATGGCGTCTAGGAAGTAGAAGAAAAAAAAGAAATAATCATCTTTACCAACAGAATCAGTAGAGGGTCTTCCGTTGAAAATGGAAGGCCTTAATAAAGCTTGAAATTGAAATCTTTTCGTGCAAAATTATCATTTTATGCCTCTTAATGATATTCAATGTTATTTGAAGTTATTAGAAACGGCATTAAAAAGTTAATAAGTTAATATGTGAAATGATATAATCAAAGTTGCGATAATTTAATTTTAGTTATCAATATCAATTAGCAATTATTTGAAGTTATAAGTGATTAATAGTGTTTTCAATGAAAGGAAAAACATCATATACTATATGCATTATAAATGATCGAAGTAAAAAGGAGAAACTTAAGTCCCGACAATATGTATAAAATCATGCAGCTTTCTACAAACGTCTGGATACCTATGATTTTCATTCCTAAAATGTATTTGTTGATAAATTTTAAATCAAAAAATATACAGTAGATAGGTAAGTTAATTCGCATTTCCTGAAAATTTATTTGAGTTTTTCTAATTTTCCCTGTATAATATTAATAACTTTTTAGGTAAATTTTAAAGAAAAACCGTGGATAAATACATCTTACTGTAAAATTTTAGAAACATGTTTGTAAGCATTTTAAATTACTCAATTCCCGATTTTCAGAATCTGAGGATCAGACAACCTTAATTTCTTTCTAAGCACTATTACAATAATTTTCACAACCATTTTTGAACCAAGGTTTCATAGATCTACAATTAGTTTTCTACCTTGTGTTTGTATGAAATACCTGCTTGCCAAAAGCATCTTCAGGACTGATACTCATTCGTCACCAATTCTTTTAAAAACATTATACATGTATATATAATTCGATGCGATATTATCGCTGTAGAGTGAAAATCCATGTTGGAGATGTGTATTCATTAAAAAAAACACACACACACAGATTAAAAACAAAGCACTTTTTACATATTTTTAAAACAGTATACATAAATATATATATCTTTATCTTTTCAGTTTGGTTAACAATATCAACACAGTATTTCAATTCATATATCGTTAGTATGAATATCATTTTTATACATATATGATAAGCTTTTTCGTACTGAAATTTCAGTAACTTCTATACTGGGAAAGTGTATTTTCATCAGCATTTTATCAGTAGGAAAAAAATTGAAAATGGATTTTGCTCTGAATGGGACACTCTACCTCAGGTCCGAAAAGCTTTCTGTAATGTCTTGCTCACGGTTAGCGTTTATATTTCCCCGTTCATCATTCCTGCTTCCACAAATACTAATAGGAGTAATAGGCTCTAATTCACGGTATTCCACATCCATTAGATTGGAATCGGAAAACATTTTCAATAAAGCTAATCCTGAATGAAGTCGGAAAAATATAGTGACAGGCAAAACAAGTTTTGTAAAAACAACCCCAAAATTTTTGTTATAACTTTTTCTTATAATTATACTTAAAGAGTCCACATTAGCTTCCCCAAAGGTGTCACTTAACCAAAGCCCAATATTACTTATTGCCATCAGTCTGCTTAAAATGTATATATAATGCTTATGTCTGTTTGTTTTCAGCTTCTCTCCAGTTTCTGTCGCCAAAATAAATAGTGTTTGTTCCCAGGCAATTATTATACTCAATGTGTTTTCGAAGGAGGAAGCAACAAGGTATCCATACACTTCGTCATCTTTTGTATTGATCAAACTTTTGCGAAGAGCAAACAAGTAGAACATATGGTAAACAACATTTCCAAAACAGCTTACCATTAAAATCAAACCCTCCATTCCAAATTTATACAGGAAACTACCCCAAGAAAACCATATGCTCAAATTTAAAAAAAAGGACAGTAGCAATTTTGCAAGTATTGAGGTAACGATGTAGGCTTTGAAAATTTCTGATAAGGTATCTGAAGTTTTGTTATCTTCACTTCCTTCACTTAATTTTTCATCTAATCCCACGAGTGAAATTATAATTAATGCCAATGAAAACGCTCCATATAAAACCCCAAGTATAATATTGAGTACAATATTTCCCACATTTGCACAACAATGTGTATTACTTTTATCGCTATCCTGTTCAGTAATAGATTCTTGATTTTGACGTTCCTCTTTCTTGGCATATGAAAAAAGTAAATCTATTGTAATAATGGCAAACTCAACAGTACCAGGAGATAATATCGGATCAGAATGTTCAATCAGATTCATCGCCGATTTACTGTATGTACAATTAAGAATAGATTGGTTTTGGTCTGTTTTATTATCGAAATGATCCGGTACCTTGCCTTGATCAGATTCGTATTTAAATAATTTTTCTGATTCAGAAAAAAATGTATCTAACCAAAAACTTACATTGGCGAATAGAATGCCAACAGAAAGAAAGTTACTAATAACTGACTTTTCTCTAAATTTCAATGCTAATATTCCGCTAAACAGCATGATTGTGTATAGGATAGACAAAATATTATATACTACTCCATGCCATTTATGTGTACAATCAGGGCTACCATGCAAATGCTTATTGATGAAAAATCCACAATGTGCTACATTACAACTCGCAAAAACAAATGCAGCTAATAATTTAACAAGTTCGTACAAGGATTCAGGTATACATGACTTTCTTTGGTTTTTTGGTCTTTTGGCAATGCGATACAAGAGGATAATGATGCATGCATTTCCAATTGTAATGCTCACAAGTAATACTCCAAAAATCAAGTTTTTTGAATCCACCTCCTTATAAATCATCTTTGTCCAGTTGACTGCCATGATTGAAAATACGATTGCAGAGACAACGACTGTCAGAATAATGTGCATATTTCCTCCTAAAGAAAAAAATCCATGCATTATTTTTTCCCAGAAAAAGCATTCATTCGTGCATTAGTAAAGCATATAACTATGACTGTAAAAGTACTCTGCATTGTAGCTTTCTCCTACCTACAAATAAATTCCAAAACAGTGCCAGTTTATAAAAAGTTAGTTTTATGTAGCTTAATGACAGAGTTAAAATAAAATTCTTTCGAGGAGATGTTTATGCAAAAAAAAAAGAAATTTCTTGTCACTTATCAAAGTATTGAAATTCAGGATTTTAACTTTCTTTTGTAATACTGTAACATATATATTTTAAGTATTTCTTTCGTATACATGACTACAATTGTTTCAGGACGAAGCAACTATCATTGCGTCACACCTCATGACCATGCATGCGTTTTGTTTATCACCCACGTGACACAGGGGATAGTCTGCTCTAGAGTCATGGAGTAAGGAGCTGATCCTTACGTCACAGGTACAAATCCCACTAAGGTGAGTTGGTCCTTCGTATGAAGCTGTACAAAACGAGGTCTGGTATTGCAGTATATTTTAGAATGGCAAATATATGTCAATGCTCAATGGCGCTGAGTGCCGAGTATTGGTATAAATTTTCAGATTTCCACGGCAAATTGTGGCGTCTCCATAGGAGTGAAAAAATAACAAATGTTGAACAACAAACAAAACCATCTCATTTTAAACGAGTTAACAAACATGAATCTGTACAGTAATCAATTATTTTCCAAACATATTGTATAATTTTGCTTCCCCATTTCATTGAATAGCATCTAATATTTCCACTGAAACAGATGGAAATGAGGTAAGTTGCATATTTCCAATCTTACAGATTAATGTTCTGCTGTCTTCATAGTTTCTCAATATCTAAAACATAATGCAAATATCAAAAAACGAAGGACCAAGTGTCAAATATGCATGTTAATTTTAAATAAGTTAATGTTTCTGACGTCGGAGGCAGTAATTATTGAAATTCATGTGCTTTGTGTATTTCAATGTTGTTATACAACAATTCTGCTTTATGTGTTAAGAACTGCAAGCGATAGAGTTGTTATGCCGCCTACTTCAAAGTGATTTGCAATCGTTAATTATTTTGAGTGATTTTTCATATATATAAATACATTCTCACATGCAGACCATTACTTGTTAAGCAAAGAGAAATAACTATAATTTTGATGAAATTTATTTAGTATTTCACTGTACATAGTATTCAATGAAAGAGAGAAACTATTTTAACTACTTTAGATTTTATTGAGCCTTAATTGAAAAAAAAATACGAGAAGCTAACGAACCACTCTCACAAAAACAAGACACAATATCACCAATGAAGAAACAGTTAAGAATACATATCTTAAAAATGTTGAACACGCAAATTCAAAAAATTGTGTTCCCCCGCTTTCGGTGTCTTTGTTGGTGAGATGTTATTTTTTATGACATATTGTGTCTAATATGAACAACCTATCATATGTCATTTATTTAGAAATTATCATTGAATTTGATTTTTTTTAATATAAGGTCAATCGTGAAGGGGTAGAAACTCATAGCATGCTCAGAATTATCTTGTCACAGGTTATGCACATGTCAAATATGATAGCCCTGTCTCTTCTCAATATAAGGAACAAGATGTGTTTGTAAAACACTGATGACCCCGTATAGCAACATAACGAAGATAAAACTTTTCTAAATTAAAGATTTAGAATTAAAGATATAATTACCAAAAGTAGCAACACCTCTTCAACAGTTATAGTCGAGGATAAATTTTTGAAAGGTAGGTCAATCTCCAAGTTAAAAGGGTCTGAGTTGTTGGTTTCTTAAGAA
Source organism: Saccostrea glomerata (assembly GCA_003671525.1). NCBI lineage: Eukaryota > Metazoa > Mollusca > Bivalvia > Ostreida > Ostreidae > Saccostrea > Saccostrea glomerata. The sequence goes on from PRKT01000421.1 coordinate 71,878, forward strand.
AGGTCTTGCCACAAAGAATACAACATATGTGAAATATGAAAGTCCTAGTATATACCATTCAAAAGTTATGGCCAAAATAAAAATTTGGAATTTTTATGTAAAAGTGGGTCAAACTTCAAGGTCAAAAGGTCAAATTTGGTGGTACCCAACGAAAGGTCGTGTCACAAGGAATACATGAGAAATATGAAAGTCATAGCTTCACTAAATTAAAAGTCATTTGTTTGTTAAACACTGATGCCCCCGTATGGCAACATAGTAAAGATTAAACTTTTCTTAGATGCAAATTTAATATATTGGTACCCAAAGCAGGGTCTCCTAACTGGAAATACAATTGTAAAACATGAAAGCCCAATCACCATCTGTACCCAAATTATGGTCAGGCTAAAGTTTTTTCATAAGTCCATAAATCTTCAAGGTCAGAAGGTCAAGATTATAGTCATCCGATGAAAGGTCTTTTAAAAAGATCACGTTTGAAGTATGGAAGCACTGTCCCTAACCATTCAAAAGTTATGGCCAAAGTTAAAAAGATTTTGATATTCCATTAATCTCCAAGATCAAGGTCAGAAGTTCAAACATTTGTACTGAATGAAAGGTTATTTCACAAGAATTACATATGTGAGGTATGAAAGCCTTAGCCTTTACTCTTCAAAAGTAATTGCCAAGGATAATGTTTTTTCATAAGTCCGAAAATCTCCAATGTTAAGGGCAAAGGGTCAAGGTTATTGGTATCCAAAAAATGCCCTTGCTACAAGAAATATACATGTGAAGTATGGAAGCTCTATAGCCCAAACCGTTCAAAAGTTATGGCCAAGGTTAAGATTTTTTTAAAAGTAGGTCAAACTCTAAGGTCAAGGTCAAATGTTCAAAGGTCTTTATACCAAATTAAAAGGTCTTGTCACAAGGATTAAATATGTAAAGTATGAAAGCACTAGCTCTTACCCTTAAAAAGGTAAGTCAAGGTGTATTTTTTGAAAGTAAGTCAAACTCCAAGGTCAAGATCAAAGCTTTAAGAATTAAATGATGCGTCTTTTTACAAGGATTACATAGGTGAAGTATGAAAGCTCTAGCCTTTTCCGTTCAAAAATTATTGCCAAGGTTAAAGTTTTTTATTAGTAAGTATATCTCCAAGGTCAAGGTCAAAAGGTCAAGGTTGGTGGTATCCAGTAAAAGGTCCTGCCACAAAGAATATAAGTTTGAAGTATATATATCCTGGTATCCACTGTTTAAAATTTATAGCCAAATTAAACATTTGAATTTTTTGTGTAAAAGTGGGTCAAATTCCAAGGTGAAAGTCAAAAGGTCAAATTTGGTGGTACCTAAAGAAAGATCTTGTCACAAGAAATACACATGTGAAATATGAAAGTCACAGCTCCACTAAATCAAAAGTTATGGACAAGGTTGAAGTTTTTGCGGACAAACAGACAAATAGAGACAGACAGACAGACGGACACGACAAAATCTATGTACCCCCGAAACTTCGTTTACGGGGGCATAATTAGAATTAAATACTACTAGTATTTTAGAGGTGTATCTATGTTAACAACGTACCAGCGTGTTTTAATGTGATATTTTTTTTTGCTAATTTAACTTGCCATTTAACAAACAAACATTGTATGACATACCTTGAATAATATTATCTGATACAACCAAAGTTGAATATCATATTCTGATAAACTTGATGAAGTAAACAAAACTGTTGTTAAGGTTATCAAGAAGGAAAAATGTAGATTAAATCTAGTTAGAGATTTGGTGAAAGTCAAAATTAAAAGTCATCATAGGTCTTAGTTTTTTAAAATCATTTAAAAAACAAGATGTGTTTGTGAAACACTATGCGCCCGGCGTCAACAAAGTTCGAAAAAGCTATTTTTAGTATATAGGTCACAGTCAAGGTCACAAGGTCATTGACCTTGGTGTTGTTTGTAAGAACCTTAATTAGTGGGGTATGCATACTAAATATGACGTCCCTATCTCCTATGGTTCAAATGTTATGGCAAAAAGTGGAAAAAGCTATTTTTAGCATATAGGTCACAGTCAAGGTCACATTGTCATTGACCTTGGAGTTGTTTGAAAGAACTTTATTAGTGGAGTATGCATACTAAATATGAAGTCCCTATCTCCAATGGTTCAAAAGTTATGGCAAAAAGTGGAAAAAGCTATTTTTAGCATATACCGTAGGTCACAGTCAAGGTTACAAGGTCACTGACTTTGACGTCATTTGAAAGAAATTTATTAGTGGAGTATGCATACTAAATATGAAGTTTCTATCTCTTATGGTTCAAAAAATATGACAAACAGTTGAAAAAGCTATTTTTAGCATATAGGTCACAGTCAAGGTCACAAGGTCATTAACCTTGATGTCATTTGAAAGAACTTTATTAGTGGAGTACGCATACAAAATATAAAGTCTCTATCTCTTATGGTTCAAAAGTTATGACAAACAGTGGAAAAAGTTATTTTTAGCATATAGGTAACAGTCAAGGTCACAAAGTCATTGACCTTGATGTCATTTGAAAGAACTTTATTAGAGGAGTATGCAAACCAAATATAAAGTCTCTATCTGTTATGGTTTAAAAGTTTTGGCGAAGGTTAAAGTTGACAACAGACAGACAGACAAACAGACAAACAGACAGGACAAAAACAATATGCGCATAAAAAAAATTCGGGCGCATAAAAATAGAAATCAAGATTTAATGGTACGTATTCGAGGAAAAAAATATATTTTTATCAGATTTTTAAGCATATATTTTCTGCTTATTTCCATAGAAACGCTCTATTAAAAAAATGTGACTAATTTATATATATAATGGAAAATAGGACCATGCCAATGCCTTTAAAATTGATATCATCTATTCAGAAATGTGTGGGGTATTTTTAAAGATAGGATCAAATTTTAACATACGGGTTATAAATTTGAAGATTTATTATAAATTGAAAAGATTTGAAAAAAAAAACATGGACACTGATTTTATATTCTTATCTATAATGTGAGGTATGGCGGCTTATAAATTTCATACAGCGTTTTCAAAAATTCTGAGACTGTGCGTGCCACAGTTCTTATGTAAAATTTCAAGTCATAACAGAGAATGGCCCAAAATCCAAAAAAATGTCATGACCAAATTGCTATTAGTGTTGTATTTAATCTGTGTAAAATATAGACAGGAGTCAAAATCTAGATTGCATTGGTATTCATATTTTTATGACACTTTTTAATATGCAATAAATATAAGTAACTGCAATATCAACTGATACAATAATTTATGCATAACAGGCCTATGACAATCACTCTTTTTTTCAATTATCATTAATCCCGATATCTCAATAAATTAAACATGTTAAACATTGACTAAAACACTTAGTGTATTTACAAAAAAAATAATATATGCCAACTCTTCAAAAATAGTTCTCGTAAAATTTAAATTTTTCCCATAAAATGAAAGGTCGTTTTTCCGTTATCTGTCAGCTTGTTTATCTATGTTTGTTCTCACACTTTGAGTAATCAAATTATCTTAAGAACTAGATTTGGATTTGTTTACTGACACTTACTGACACACAGCCGTCTTCTCACCTCATAAGACATGTACAAAGCTTATCACAAGTTAAGATAAAGCTTGTGTTTCAAAGATCAATACCATTGATATGTTGGTCAGCGCTTTGATCACGCGATTTTTACTTCAGTCCTGTTGTCAATCACTAATGTTTATTCTGTATCATAAGTAATGGCGTATATGTACATCCACTGCAAAATTGAAACTTAAAATTCTGATTAGCTGGAGATGCCACCACTTGCCGATAGGAAGTTGCAAAATTTTGATGATAAATACTCGGCACTCAAGACCACTGACAAATCTTTTTCGTGTTAGCATATACCATGACACGGATCTCGAGATACCTACCACATTTTACTCAAAAATACTTTATTACTCCAATGAGTGAAAATACCTTAACTACTCAATAAGAATTAACAATCAGTTCGAAATTGTGATTTTGCACAATTTTTGAAGCAATTATGATTATTATTGCAAAGACTGTAATTTTTAATTTGCTACCTTCAACGCCATCAACAAAATTCCGTATCAATCTCTTCATCTTTCCTTCTGAGTTTTCTAAATGTAAGTAAAAAAAAAAAAATAATATATAAAGCTGTATGTAATCAGATGCAATAGACAACTGTCAGATCTTTTTCACATAGCCTGGAGAAAGTATACATTCAATCAAAAACCGGATCTCTATTTCTCGGATATATTGAATTTTGTAACGTAAATCAATAGGAAGAAAATGTTGAAATTTAACCACTCTTTAATCGTTAGTCTTTACCTAGCGTTTACAAATAAGATCAATTAGTTTTGTATTGCATTGCACAGTTTATCGAATTGACTGCTTTGATTGCCAAGAGGTTTATAAGTTTTGAAGGCTTGATTTAATTATAACAAGCTTATTCAGAGAATCTGTGTTCCACGCTTATGAAAAAAGAAGAGAAGTATACTCGGATTTCGGTGCTTACCCGACCCACCCCCGTCCCTTGAATTTGCAGAACTATTAAATATTAGTACAGCTGTACTAATTCAAATAAAATTGACAAGATGGATATAAAGATTTGATTGTTAACTTTTTAAAATATGTATATTAAGATTTTTTAATATAAAAAAATCATTACACTTTTAGTATAGTTTTAACATGACGTACGTCATAACTTCTCCATTTTATAAACAAATACTTTCGTTTAGCAATTTTAAAGAAAAAATTAGAAATAATCATATGGGATTTGAACCTTGACTTCGCACTTGTTAAGCGAGAATCATATCCTTCAACCAGGAGTCTGACCTCGCGATGCATGAATTAAATGCAAACAGTAGGTAACTTCTACAGTAAAACTTGTTTAGCACGAACACATATATTACAAATTCACAAATAAAGCAATGTTGTCTTGGATCCCCCTCTAATAATAATTTTATGAATTCCTTATAGATCTAAGGAATCATGGATATAGCGAAGTAAATTAACAGGTCCCATTTATTTCGTTATAAGCGAATTTTACCGTACATATTTTCAACATTGCCAGATTTTTACACAAAGTCTAGTGAGTCTAGTAAAGCCTCTGCTGCACAGTTTGACCTCACAATCAGTAGGTGTCTTCTTTAGGTCATGGGTAGTTATTTGATTTAATTACAAAAGTTCGATGGCTTCTCTAAATAAGAAAGAAGAAGAAAGTGTTACTAGGAGACAGATATACAACCGGCCAGTCGGACAACCGGACGGACCTCAAAATCTATAGGAGTCTATCTTAGGACATTGGAGTTATGTACAATCTAATTGCAAACACTGACAGGCTTCTCGAGATGTCACATGAAATCAAAAGTGTTACAGAGAGACAGAAATACAGACAGACGGACAAACAGCTAGACAGCTAGACGGATGGAGGGTCATAGAGACCGAATTTAATATTACCAACTTTCAGCGGTCAACTTTCAGCGGTGGATTGAAAGCATCGAAATATTTTCAAAAGAAGGACTGATTAAAAGTTCAGGAGGAATATTTTTTAATGGAATTGACATGTAGGGATGGCACAATTTTATTTTTAACTACTTCAGACTGAATTTTATCATTGAAACCAGCAATATAAAAAGCATGAAACAGCCAACGAGGATTCGATAACAAGTTTATTAGAAACTCTGTGTCTGTAATTGTAGATAAAATTTCTATGCCATGTTTTTACGTTAATACACGTATAACCAAAATGAAAAGCTGTGTATATATGTCTCAAACAGGAACGTTTAGAGGTTTACTCGATGAGACAAGTAAGTGATAATCGGGTAACTAGAAAAAGTTCAATTTGACAACAATTTCTACCCTTTTATTGAAAAATAAAATAGAAAACAAGGGTATTGAAACGGACATTTTGAAAAAAAAATATCTATGAGAAAGAAACATTATCAATTTACCTGTGGGTTCAATAGAGACGGTATTCTGTTCTGTAGACATTTTAGATATGCCCTCCTCCTTGCTGAAAAAAGTAAAATATGCTGTAAGTGACGTTAAACGAATTTTCTTACACTGTCAATTCGTCCAGGTTTAAAGCACATCTGATAATAAATTGACTGATTCCAAAGTATAAATTTGTCTACACACAGCAATAAAGAAAGAAATATACAGATAACGACAGAAATTATGAACAAAGTCCAATCAAATTATACAAACAGTAAACATAGCCCACAGACTCCAAAAACAGAGGTTGGATCAACTGCCATGAAAATGTTGGCACCTATGTCGATGGGTCACACCCAATGTGTGCTCTTTATCATGACCCGGTTAATAAATGTATCTATATGAAAATCAGTGTGATACTAGCTATTCCAGAGAATTTGTTTTCCCCACTTAAAGGAAATAAGGAGAATGCTCATATTGAGGAATGGACCCCACTTTCCCAGATTAGCCGAATTTGCCGAATTATTAAAGTACATATAATTGTATGTACTGAATCAAATAATACAAATGCCAATTTGGATAGAAAGTTTTGAATGCTTATTCTTTAAAATATGTACATGTATTCGTTAAACTTTGTACATGAAGATTCTTTTAAATATAAAATATTTATCACTGAATAATGAATAAAACGGGAAAGTTTCTACACACCATACGTCATAACTTCATCCTGATGGACAGACGGACGGATATATAGACCGAAATAGACCGAAATGGGTCAATATAAAAAAAAGCAGCTAAATGTCTAAAAATTCTCGCAAGGGACATTTTCCAATGTACAATCAAACCACCAGTCTCAATATATATACTGACTTCCGGGTGGACGACCTCCTATGGGGTAAGTTTCGCCGGTAGAGGGCTGGGTGGCCACGAAACATTTTCCTAAACGTAACTTTTTACTACTGGAAAAGTTCAGCGAAAGGCTTGTTGCCCCCATCCCCTACCATTTTTGTTGCAGTACTAATAGTCAATTCATGTATCAAAAGTCATGTACTTATTGGCATGAGTAAAATAAGTTGACGACCCCTCCCCCCTCACCACCACCAAACAGAATTTTCGAGTTCTAAGATTTTTTAGCTCTCCTGGCTGATCACAAATGGGTCAATATAAAAAAAAGCAGCTAAATGTGTCACTTCTTTGTAAAAACCTATTTCTTATTTTCTCCCAATTTTGGATTGTTGCTTTACAATCTATGACATCTGTACTTTCTATTTACTAATAGAAATTTTCACATAATTAATCTCATTAAAGTCAATGGATGATTTTATCACACCAATCAGCCAAATTCATGCTGTCAATGGAATTGTTCTCTTCAAATAAGGATAACTACGCCAAAAATTATATGAAATTTTGTCTGAAAAATCGTGTATACATAAAATAAACGTTAAAAAGAATATATCTTTGAATAAAAAATATGAGCCCCACCTTCCATTTAACTGATACAGCATTTAATATGACTGTACAAGAAAGTTGTGTCATTGGTGTTACTATTTTTGTTTTTGCTACAAAAGAGTTATCATTCCTGATAAGAAAATATAAACAGTCCTAAGTCATATTACATCACTTCTCACCAAAAACAACAGAAACTGCTCCTTGATATTCATGATCAGAACATATTAATGGACTTCAGAAGTTAAAAAGTACACAAATACAAACTTTTTTTGTCAGTGGTGTTTCCCTTGTTATTTCAAAACGATTTTAGATATTCATTAAACTCTTTTACGAAAGATATTCTTTAGGAAAACTAAAAGCAATGTTGACAAAACTTTTACTCTATCCAGGGTAAATTAGAAATTTTAGATCATTTTATGACTAATACGTCATCGGTGTTACGGTCATTGGCATTACTTTCTAAAGTTTAACACCAATGACAGGAATGGTTACACCATTGACAAAACAAGTACTTTTGGAGGCAAAATATATTCTTCTTATATTGAAAAATTATTTATTTGTATTCTTCTTTGCAAACCTAATTTATGGTATTTGAAAGTAATTGATTTATTTTCCAATTAATATTTTTTTTCAAAGTACGGAAGTTTTAAATATCTGGTAATGCCAATGACAGCTTCAGATCATATAAATGTAACACCAATGACAAAACATTTTTTATGCTCAAAAAATATATTTTCCCTTCTGAAAAATTCACTGGCCATGCATGAATGTCAGAGTTTATCACCTAAGTAAAGTAAAATTAGTCAAGTTTAACTTAGTTTGTACAAATCTCTCTACGAATAGTTAACTTTTATGGTAACACCAATGACTGGTGAAGTAACACCGGTGACAAGAGATTTTGATTAATACATTTTATCTACTAGTTCTCTAATAAAGAATGTGGGATTTAAAACATCATATCCTTCACAACTGAGACCCTTTTACCCTACAAACATTTTTTTTTCAAACCAATGATTAACAACACTGCATATCTCTTGTCACCGGTGTTACTTCACCAGTCATTGGTGTTACCATAAAAGTTAACTATTCTGTCACTGGTGTTACCAGATTTCTTTTTGTTATAAGATCATTTTAAGTTTGAAATCCCAGAAACTTTTTTCATTTTTGTATGTTAGCCATGCAGTGTATTCTGTCTTTCACATGAAGTTTCATGTTATAGTATGTTTAAATGCTAATTCTTCAGTGCTAAGTCATTAGTATTACTAATTTCGATCATTGGTGTTACAGTTGAGTCAGTGGAGTAACCAACCTAAAACTTGTTATTTTTTTACTTTAATAAGTTTAAATGTAAGAAATAACTTTATATTACCTATTTTCACTCCTTGAAAAAAGTCATAAATTATGTTATTTTGAACTGTACACACATGGCACCACATTTACAGCATTTTTTAGTGTGTGTCTATTTATTTTTGTCTCATGTCAATGTTCAAATATGATTGAAAACTTAATTTTCATCACTGGACAACGATACTTTTGGACTTGTCAGTAAACTTGAATAATCCTAGAACATGTTTATCATGGCTTGCATTCATAAGTCTTTTAATTGATTCTATACAACAAAATTTTATAAGGTAACACCAATGACAGCAAAAAACACAATTTGATAACTTTTACGAGAAATTTCTGAAAAAAGTAGCTTCCCTACTGTTTGCTAAATGTTGTTTTCCCAAAATATTGTGCAGCTTTATCAATTTAGATACAAAAAAGAAACGGAAATATTTAATTGTATCTCCAATTTTCATATGAACCATTTAGCTGCTTTTTTTTATATTGACCCAAAAAAAATCCTCCACTTTCAGAGGTGTACCAAAATATTTTCCTTCGATAGAAGGAAAATTATTTTCGACCTCTCTTTCAGTTTTAGCTCAGCATACTCATCTTATAGGGATGCCCAAACACTCTGGAAGAATATAATTTCCCATCATATATCTGATATTGTACAATCTTTGTTTGATTGTTTTTATGTATTTTGAGAATAAAAAAATCTCGCATTGGCTAAACTATTGCGATCATGGGCGATGGAAAAGCTATGTATACTTTCTTCTCTTTAAAATATTATTTATTTCTATACACTTATTTGCAGCTGCAAATATTTTAATCTATTTACATTTCCTAAGTCATTTGAGACATATATCGTATAAGAAACCAATGTAACCAGTTTCATTTGGATGTATGTTCATATTTAGATGGACGTATTTAAATAACTGAAAACTAATAAAACAGATCTCCTGATTCTTTTTACCAAAATAAAATATTTTTCTCTTTAATTCATTTATCAAGTTAATTTATCAAATCTTCGTTTTTAGTATTTAAATGGATCGTTGACATATTAAACGTGTATTTTCTCGAAGATATCTGTTAGAAAATCTTACATTTATCGGCAAAAAAAATGTTATATTTTTTCCTCTGTCAGAATTCTACAAAATGCTGATGATTAAATATTTAGTATCTTAAAATCGTCCTGTCCTGTTACTCTAGCATTTTCAATACATGTATTATGTAGCAACCATCATCGATATTTTTTGGTGTGCCCACTTTAGCACCATAAACCAAGAATACACAAGTCATCATTTAGATCTAGAGTATTTTCTTCCATTTATCAAATGTGTTAAATTGTCTTATTATATTCATTGGCAATTTGAAATGTTAAATAAAAATCTGGTGTTCACTTTTTATTTAATTAATTCTTGCATTAAATCGCAATAATAAGGGGACAGGGCCTAATTTATACAGAAAAAGTTTACTGTGAGGTCATACAAAAATATGACTTTTATGTATTTCTCATTATACCTAAAAATAAAATAGTTTGCAACTTTTAACTGTATTAGCATAATAAACAACAATGAAACTTATCAATGCATTTTAAAAAAAACTTGCTAGTTAAATCCCATGTAGCTGGTAATAGTTAAAGCACTGATTGCGATGAGCTTGTAAACATGACGTCATTTTGGTAAAAATGACGTATTTCATGTGCTGTGAGAGGCAGATTGAGGACTTTTTTAACAATGAAAAATGCGTTTTATTATTAAACGGAATATCATTTATCAGGTTTTAAATAGTCTATTTATACCAATGTATATCCTTTGTTAAGTGCAATTATTCATTAATTATCAAGAGAATGTATTTTATTAATTATGTCGTGTTTTTTATGTGCAGGTTACGTATATTTTACAATCAGATGCCTCATAAAATCGTACTTTTGCAAGGGCATACACTTTTGAAATAGATCTTAACCAATTTTTGAATATAGATAAAGCATATTTTTCTTAACTTGAAAAGTGCTGCTGCTTTCTTTAAATCGAGGGCGTGATTTTATAAGTACACAAAATATTTGGTAAAAGTCAAACATATTTCGACATTGGCTCATTTACCTGAAATTTTAACCATTAAAACGCAAATTCTACTCAAAGCAGCAGCACTTTTCAGAAACTACAAAGTGTGCAGAAACAATTAATAGATTGAATTTTTAATTTCAACTCGGGTATGCCCTTGCGATATTGAAATCAGGAACCAGTACTTCTTTATTTCACATATGTATTTTTTGTGGCAAGACCTTTCATTTGATATCAAAAACTTTGACCTTTTGACCTTAACCTTTGAGATTTCCGTACTTTTGAAAATACTTTAACCTTGGCCATAACTTAAAACGGTAAGGGCTAGGGCTTTAATACTTCACATATGTAATCCTTGTGAAAAGTTCCTTTATTAGATAACAAGAACTTTGACCTTCTGACCTTTACCTTGGAGTTTGACCCACTTTTAAAAAACTTTAACCTTTGCCATCACTTTGGAAGGGTTACAGCTAGGGCTTTCATACTTCACATATTTGATTCTTGTGACAAGATCTTTCATTTGATATTAAGCACTTAGACCCTTTGACCTTGACCTTGGAGTTTGACCCACTTTGTAAAAATTTTAACCATGGCCATAACTTTTGATCGGTAAAGGCTAGAACTCTCATAATTCACACATTTATTCCTTGTAACAAGACCTTTTATTGGATAACAAAATATTTGTTCTTCTGACCTTGACCTTGAAGTTTGACGTACTTGAAAAAATTCCTTGTCCATAATTTTTGAAGGGCTAGGGCTTTTGTGCTTCACATATTTATTTCTTGTGACAAGACCTTTCATTGGATACCACGAACTTTGACCTTTTTACCTTTACCTTGAAATTTGACCTACTTTTTAAATTTGGATACCAATGTTTTAATTTGCATTTAAGAAAAAGTTTAATCTTAATTTTGTTGCCATACGGGGTCATCAGTGTTTCACAAACGAATCTTGTTCCTTTCAACTTTTGATTGAGAAGAGATGGGGCTTTCATATTTGACATGAGCATTATCTATGACAAGATATTTCCGAACATGCTATGATTTCTGACTCCTTGACCTTGGTCTTAAATCAACTTTGGTGATTATTTCTAAATGACATCTGATAGGGCGTTCATATTTGACATCTCACCCATAAAGACACTGAAAGCGGGGGACCACAATTCTTTGAATTTGCTTCTTTCTATTTTTCCATCCATATATCTTTAATGTCAATATCATATCCGTGGTTCACACCTAACGTTTTACCATTTGCTGTGGTCCACTGAATGTTATTAAATTAACCTTTTTTACCACTTCATTTCTAATGTATAAGTTTTAGCAAAAATTCTTTTTGCTCCTGATGCTTTTTCATATATTTCTAAGATTTTAAAGAATTCTTCTATAGATTCTCCGTCTTTATTGAACAACTGTGTATCATCAGCAAACATATTGATTTTAACCAATCCTATTCTAGTCTATGAAATGCTTTTTGTTGATCAAGAAAAATTATTGCACCTTCCAAGTCTTCATTATCTGCGAAATCAATAACATCTTGTATAATTCTATTGGCATCACTTATATTCCTTCCCTTTATAAAACCTTTTTGATCCGGATGTATACGTTTTGGGAGGACTTAGAACTTTTACAATAACCAGTCATACTGAGTATCAATTTACTGCCGAAACATAGCAGACTAGGCCTTGAACAATAGGCTGTACATGTAATACCGTCAATACTGTTTTGTTTTAAATATAATGTTTGAGGTGTCTTGCACAATGCAAAGCCACCAAACTGTGTTCAATATTAAAATAATTGATCGTGTCGGAAGTTGCAAATGGAATGACAGACGGACGAGCGGACGGACGGACATCCCGTTCACTATATACCCTAACACAAGCGGAGATAATATAATTACTGCAGTCTGCAGATATGTTGAGCGTGTCCGTATAGAGTATTAACTAGGATCTCTATATAGTAAAATGAAATAACTACCACTTCTGAAATAAAAACGTTGAAAACATCATCTGAAAAAGATAACTTGAAAAGAAATTACCTGTATATGTTTCCTTTTCAGAGTTAGTTTTCCTGACCTTCCATACCCTGTAAAGGCTTAATTTTTTTTAAAGTTTATCTTATTTAACATATCTTATTTATTTCTCATGTTTGGCACATGATTTCCCAGTAAAATATAGTTATCATCTTAAATCAGATTAAATTGAAAAATCTTATGTTACCTGTGCATATTTATACTTCATAAGTTTATCTAAGTAGAAGTTTGTTTGTAGTCAAACGTCCCTCTTTTTCACTAGGACACGCCATCACTGGCCGACGGAGAGCTTCAGACTTGTTCGTGCTACACGCGACCTCGGTTTTAAACGTTCTAATATGAAGCACGGGTCTTTACTTCCCACGGCGGGATTCAATAAAAAGTCAATGTGTCGGATTTTTTTTTTTTGGGGGGGGGGGGGGGGTAAATTTCTAAAAACAAACAATTTACTTTCTTTATCAGGCGTCATCACAATTTGTGATGTTTAAATTTGTTTGCCCGTAAATGGTCTGCGTTACAGTTTTTTAATCGTTGATGAATGAAGTTCCAATCTACACTTTATTGTAAAAAGTGTCCTGTTTCTAGAACATACATACTATCTAGAGTTTCATCAGAGAATTAGTATTAGTACAACAGACACTACCTGTAGTAAACACTATATTTTTGTCCCCCGCTTGAAAAGTGGGAGATACTAATTTGGGTCTGTCCGTCCGTCCGTCAATCTGTCTGCCTGTAACGCTTTCGTTTCCACACGATATCTCGAGAACCCTGTGAGCTTTCGTTATGAAATTTTGCATAGCAACTCCATATGGACTAATAAAGTACCCTATTGATTTTAAGGCCAAACAGTCAAAGGTCAAGGTCATTAATTCGCAAATTCTGTCTGTTTTAACACTTTCGTTTCCGCGCGATATCTCCAGAACCCTTTGAGCTTTTGCAATGAAATTTTACAGAACAACTCCCTGTGGCTTAAGGAAGACTATTGATTTTGAGGTCAAAAGGTCAAAGTTCAAGATCATAAATATATACATTCTCTTTGTATTTCAAGAGGATTTTGAGTTTTTGCAATGTAATTTTATACCAAAAGTCTGTAGGACCTCTCTCACCCTCTCAAAGTGCCCCATATTAGTATTTATTGTATTTCATGTCACTATTTTGGCACAGGGGCATGAAGGAGAGTTATTACGTATAAAGCAGGTTCTCGGCGGACATTATATTCTTATTACATATATCAGAACTGTTTAATACGGTTAAATTAGACATCATGCATTGTTTAAAATTTTGACAATATCGAACGTGAATATATACATGTATGAGTCTTTATCTTTGCTTATGATATTTGATAAATAACGGCAGTTCCGTTGTGTAGTGGAATGTCTCCCGCTTCACATGTGAGAGGTCGCGGGTTCGATTCCAGGACGATCCATTTTTAATTTTTTTTTTCTGAAATACTTTTTTTTAATTAAATGATAGTATTCAGCATGTGAAATGAAAAATTTATGAGGTCAGTCTTGTGCAAATTCATAAAATAATCATTATAGTGTGATAAATATTCCATATAAAAAGAATCTTTTATACACATAATTAAGAATAAGAAATCAAATCTTTACATCCATATTGACATATTTTATTTGCTTCAGTATACATGTATATATTTAATAATTCTAAAAATTCAGTCAGGGAGATTCGATTCGAATCCCCCC
>PRKT01000421.1:93765-216086 GCA_003671525.1 Saccostrea glomerata
AAGTTAAAAATTTTGATTTTTTGGATCACTTCCTGTGACGACCGGAAGTGACGGCGGACGATCTTTTCCAAACTGAATTTGCTTACTTATCAAGATCTACCACTTATATAAGTTTGGTGCCTTAACCTCTTATCGTTTACAAGATCTAGCTATGATAACTTCTCATTTTGAGGACCGGAAATCACTCGACCGGAAGTGAATTTTACAAAGATATTTGACGTTACTGTAGACATCTGCAGTTTGAATAACATATCCAAAAATCAATTCAAATACCTTATGTATAAAAAATATTTATGGGAGAGAAAAATACTGAAAATATGCAGTTTTTCTCTTATAACCGGAAGTTGTCGTTTTTGTTTCCGGTGGGACTGATATATTTTGAAACTACAAGCAAGATGCTATAATGTGATGCAAAAAAAGTTTCAAAAAAGAAAAGTTGAAATTTTCGATTTTTTTGATCACTTCCTGTGACGACCGGAAGTGACGGCAGACAACCTTACCCCAATTGGTTTTGCCTACTTATCAAGATCTATTTATCATATAAGTTTGGTGTCTTAATCTTTTACCGTTTCTGAGATATGACTCGGACAAAACTTTTTTGAAAAAAGCGGAAATTGGACATATCTGACGACCGGAAGTGACTTTTGAAAAACCGAAAACTGCATCTGAAAGATATTTTTACTCTCCATCATCCCTGAAAATTTCATGAGAATCCGTCTAGTCATCTCTGAGAAATCGTCAAAACAAAAAGGAAAAAAAATAATAATAAAAATAATAATAATAACTAGAAACTCTTGTTGCTACAGCAACAAATAAGGTCTTCCGTTCTCCTCTATTAATCTGCATGCAGGATGTTTTTCTTCTATTTTAAAAAAGACAGACGTATAATAAACTAGTAGACTAATTGTTCAGTGAACAATTATCGGCATCTCCACCTTTTAAAGTATTTCAATATCATTTGTGCTGAAAAAAGTAGAAAAAAGCAAGAAAATAAATAAAACAGCTAAATTCTCATTTCTCTACTAGGATTTTAGATCGGGCTCGCAGTTGGTATAAATCTACTCTAAACAGACTTCCTGGATTATACGAGTCGACTCGGGGACAACCATGATTTCATTGATCACGCAAAGAGAGCACGTTCAAAACATTGTAACACGCTCCTAGGTGTATATATGAGCTTGAATGAGATTGTTTTCGAGTTAACATGTAAGAGGTAGGGTCGGATTAAAATTACGATATACCTAATAATATGAATAAGATGCATTTGATCTGCGCATCAAGACGGAAGCGTAAGTGAAAACGTTGTGAAATGTCCCATGTGTACCTGCATCATATGCATTATACATGTATTAAAGAGATGTTTGAAAATATCCGATTTGAGTTGTTTTATGTTTGAAATGGATGGCGATAAATTATTTAAGAGCATGTGAGAAACATGAGGGAGAGATGCAAGGCAGTTTGTAATTATGGAAAAGGAAAACAAAGATCGGGTTCGGGTTTTAACACTCCTGACCGAAATAGGCATGAAATTCAATGTAAGTAGCATAAATAAAATTCCAAACATGTTATTCTAGATGGAGACACAGGGAAGAAACGTGTATTTCTTTTTACTATGCTGAAAGTCGCTATTTCTTGGGATTGTGTTATTCTAGAAAAAAAAAATCAAATTTCAAATGAAATCAAGATTCATTCTATTGATATTAAATCCGAATAAAATTGAAATAAATTCCATACACTAAAGAAAGCAAGAGTACTTGGTATTAAAATGTCGTAATAGAGCAGGAGAATCGAATGATATTAATAAAAAGTGCAAAAATAGCCAATACGGGCTTTAATTAATTTTTATGCTCAGCAATACAAAATTTTAGACAGAAAAAAAATGCAGATTTTGCCGATTTTCCCTAGAATTTCATTATATTTTAGAGACTCACCTTAAAACTCTCAGGACACTTTCTTTAACGTCTTTTCTTGCTTTTACTCCGAATCTTATGTCGATTTATTGTGTCGTTTGACTTGTAGACATTTTCTCTATACTGCTGTTGATTTTTTTTTTTAAGAAAGGAGGGGGGTATAAGCATTTGTTAGAGTAAGAGTTGCAAATACCTCAACGACATTAAACTTGATTGTGACCTTTGGATCAATAGGGGTCATTTATCAAGGTCAAGGTCATCCAAAAAAGAGAGAGAGATAAACTTGAGATTAACACTTGAAGCTGAATCTAGATAAAAGTAATGAATATTTCTTTATTACATTTTGAGTAAGGGGTCAAAGGTCAAGGTCAAATATCAAGGTCAAAGGTCAAGGTCATTTGGATTTTAAGCTTAAATCGACTATTTCTCTAGTTTTCCAATGACCTTGACCTACTCTTCAAGGTCATAGGTCAAAACAGCTCATGCAGTTGTGAGTCATGGACATTTTCTCTACACCACGCCGTTCCAAGCGAGGTATCTCCAATTTATCTAAGCTATCTAAATTGCGTAGAAATTGATTTGGTAGGGAAAAATCGCTTTTTCAATTAATATTCAATGTAAATAAAATTGAAATAAACTCTACATACAAAGGAGATCAAGAATATTTGGTATTAAAATTTCGTATTTGAGCAGGAGAATCGAATGTTATTGACAAAAATTGAAGAAATACCCAATGCAAGCTTTAATTAATTTTCGTGCTCATCAGCACGTAAATTTCAGACAGAAAAAAATAAAGTTGTTGCCGATACTCATTAGAATTTCATTATATACTTCAGAGACTCACTGTTAAACACTCAGGACACTTTCTTTGATGTGCCTTCTACTGCAATCCTTAAATTTCATGTCGATCTTAGGCGTCGTTTGAACTGTAGAAAAATTTTTTAGGTTCCTATTGATTTACAAGAAAAGGGGGGGGGGTAATATAAGCATTTGTTAAAGTGAGAGATGTAAACATTCCCACGGACTCAAGCTTGATTGTGACCTTTGGGTCAATGGGGTCAAAGGTCAAGGTCATTTATCGAGGTCAAAGTTCAAGGTCATTCAAAAACCTTTTAAACTCGACTTTAACACTTGAAGCTGTATCAAGCTAAAGATAAAAAATAACTCTTGGTTAAGGGTCAAGGTCAAAGGTCAAGGTCAAACATCAAACTCAAAGGTCAAGGTTATGTGGCATATATAAGCAATTTAAATACTTTTTCAATGACCTTGACTTTTTGATCTTTGGTGTTGTTTTCTTTCTTATAATTGTAAGTTTTCGTTGTTTTTATTTTTTTATTTATTTTTGGTGGAGCTGACATATTTCAAAACTCCTAAATAGATGCAATAACGTAATGAAAAAAAAAATTGGAAAGAAAAAAGTTGGAATTTTCGATTTTTCAAATTAATCCTGTAACGACCGGAAGTGACAGCGGAGACATTTATCCCTACATGTGTATATCTGTTGTTCACTCTTCAAGGTTTATTATTCATATAAGTTAAGTTATGTTAACTACTCAGTTGGAGGATAGGAAATCATGAGACCGGAAATCAATATTTAACAGATATTTCTAGTTACTCTAGACAAGTGCAGTCTGAATTACATGTTCGAAAATCATTTCAAATACTCTTTCTATAAAAGATATTTATGGGATAGTATGATACTCAATTTATGCAGTTTTTCTCTCATAACCGGAAGTTGCCGTTTTTGTTTCTGGTGGGACGGACATATATCAGAACAACCAATAAGATGCAATAATGTGATGCCGAGAAGTATTCCAAAAAGAAAAGCTGAAATTTATGATTTCTTTTATCACTTCCTGTGACGACCGGAAATGACGGCGAACGATCTTAACCCTTATGAGTTTCCTAACTTATCAAGATCTATTACTCATTCAAGTCTGGCGTCACCATCTCTTACCGTTTCCGAGATCTCTTTGTTATAACTTCTTATATTGAGGACAGAAAATCACGCGACCGGAAGTGAATTTTACAAAGATATTTAAGGTTACTGTAGACATAAGCAGTCTATTTAACATATCTAAAAATCACTACCAATACTTTATGTATAAAAAAAATATTTATGGGAAAGAAAAATACACAAATTATGTAGTTTTTCTCTTATAACCGGAAGTTGTCGTTTTAGTTTCCGGTGGGACCGTGTATTGAATTGTGGGGGTCTGGGTAGGATAAGTCATTATTGTCTTTGATAATAAGAAATAACTCGTGTGAAAAAGGAACAAACGCAATAACCGTCATTTTTAGAAACAATAAAAAGATGCCAGCCCTGTTCCAAAAATGACATTTAGTCAATTTCTTTAAAAAGAGTTATTCCTCTTTACTGAGCAAGTATTTTCTTTTATGGAAAAAAAGACTTCTAACGAGTCACTAAGATTTTAAGCTAAAACCTCGTTTCATTTTCTCTTTGCCTCAGATTTTTCCTTTTTATTTAACTTCGTCAATTTTTAATCAAAATTTTTAAGTCATTTAAGGCACATTGAAACAGTAATAGTTATATCAAAGTCTTAGAATCAAAGTACTGTAATAACAGTGCATGTGCGTAGAGAATCCATACAAAACTGGATTAATTTCCTATTTCAAATGATATTTTAAATATTTTTTTCACTCGCTTTTCCATAATCTTTTACAAATCCATACCTTGTGGTTATCATACGTAACTTCCGTACTCGGGATTTCTTTCCATTCTCCGTTTATGTCCGCTTTCACAAACGCCTCTCTGGAATGGACATTTGCGCGGGAAAGTGTGAAAGGGATGGCCACGAACAAAGAACTCTGGAAATGAATTATTAATTTTATTTAGAAAAAAACAAGCTGTATTTAAGGTAGTCCGATCCTCAGGTTTATAAAATTAGCAGTTAAGTAATCAAAAGTACTCCTAAAAGTATCTCTAAATCCACAAAGTTATGTAAATTTATCCACAGTATTTCTTTAAATTTAAAGATTTAATTCAATCATATTATACATGTATAGGGAAAATTGTAAAATCTCCAATATTTTTGCAGAAAAGGCGAATTGGAATATCAGCAATGCATTTTCATATTGCAAATTGATTATCAAATATATTTTAGGTTAAAAAATGATAGGTATCCAGGCATTCAGAGAAATTGTCATGATTTTATACTTATTTGATCTTTTTTGTTTTCTATTTCCGTCACGCATTCTATAATAATAATGTATAAGGCTATTGCTATCATTGTAAGACACCACAAATCACTTCTTATTTCATATTTTGATATTAAGCATTGGTATCTAAGGCTGGATTTAAGAAAATCTTATTTCTCTAAAACTGTATAATTTTTTTTCCCTTTATAGGGTACAAATGTCAACTTTTATAAGACCTTTTCCAAGACTTTCAAAAACCATGAACTTTAAAAAGATGAATAAAATGAAAATTGTTGCATGAAAAAGATTCATTTTCAAGCTTCATTTTCATGCATTTCAAATTAAATATTAATTTTTGGAGTTATCCTTATTGGCTGAGGATAGGATATCCTTAAAGAGTGAGATTAAAAATACATTGTAACCTATTATAGCAAAAATAACTCCATAAGTTAAATGCGTCTCTAAGGCCACGCCAATTTATTTTCCTGGTTATCAGGCATCTGATGAAATCAAGTACGAGCAAGCGAGCAATCAAATCATTGTTCACGTTATGACAAAATCTATACGTCTTTCATGATTTCAGCGATACAATTATCAACAGACCCGTCCTTTAACTATGATAAAACTTAATTCCTGTTCTTTAAAAGTTCATTCATCGATATTACATAATTAAGATGACAGCTATGTGTAAACATTCCGGCATATCTCTCTACCCGAATTACCTCGATTAATCCCATAGCAAAAGTACGTAGAAACCGATGTAGGTAAACAATGTACAACGCCGAAAACCCCCTTGTGTGATTTTTTAATTAAAATGTATCGATACATTAACTTAACATTTAATAATAAAGTCGCTTTTGTATACTCCAAAACGGGCATTACTTGTTTGTTTATCATCTAAAAATAGATTCATTATTTGTGTCTTTGAGTAGGTGAATAAACGTCGTTTTCAATCGAGATTTTTATGTATGGGTCATATATTGAAAAAAATCCATTTAAACGATTAAAGCCGACAATGTACGTACGGTGTTGGTATTCGTGTTAAACAGCCGCGGCGACTTTATATCCCAAACAAATTCTGAATAAGGCCCATCGCACCTTAAATGGGGCTTTACTTATGATGTGAAAATCATTGTTTGAATATCCAACCCCACCCCCTTAGTTTGTTGTTTTTATCCATAGGATTGCTATCTTCAGCTTGTAAGGTAAGATTCTAATATTTGTTATTTTTGTGCATTGTGGATTCTTCGATCTTTCTTCAGTTAAGATTATAATAAATGACACAGGCATATAACCATAATATTTATATATAACTCTTTAGAAACCTGAATATATACATAGAAAATATTTCATTGTATTCATTTTTGGACCAAAATTTTAAAGATTTTACACAATCCAAACGTGCAAAATAAAAAAATGAATAAATATTTGCTTTATCCTGCATTTATTTAATCGGATTTCAAGCATGCACACAGTTAAAAATTTTAATTACTTACATACTCTAGAACGTTGTTAAATACATGTATATTACACAGAAATTTAAAAACGAAAACAACATGCAGGTGTTTGTATTGAAAAACAAAAACTACAAATAATGATTATAGAATATTTAGATATCTCTATTTTAGTGATAAGAACACTGTTTGGGATGATTCCTGTGTAGAAATTCATTTGAGGGATTACAATAAACTTTGATCTTCACTTTATCTTGTTTTAATTAAATAAAATGATTTATGGGATACGCGTCTCATCCATTTATAATTAAAGTACTTTACTATCAAAGAGTTTTAAATGTGCTCGAGCATTTGCATTGATATGTTAACTTTTACATGTATCAATTTTACCAGTCCTATCGATGAGTAAGTAAGTAAGTAAGTAAGTAAATTGTTTATTATATGACATGTGTTATACAGTACAATGAAAAACATTTAATACAATTAATATCCAAACACCCGGCCCATCGGACCTATATGTCACTTTTAACAAAATATATGAAAAATATATATACAAATATTACGCATGGCGTTTTTTATACAACAGAGATTGTCTGCCCATCTTTTAGAATGTTGACGATGCATGATTTGGTAATAGATATTTTTATAAGTTCGAAATCAATTAAGATCGAAGGTTAGATCACTCCACTTGCAGAACCCCCCCCCCAGAATACTATGAGAATACCGACTCTTTAGTATGCAGTGTAGAGATGATTCTTGAGTCTAAAAGTTGAATAAAATCAAGATTTCATTTACACATGGTTCTCAAAAACAAAAGTATTGCTCAAAAGGTTTATCATTCTTCATGCAGATATTGATTGATTTAGTCAGGCAAGCTTTTTAAAAACTGTTACTCACCGTGTATATCCCAACATGCGGGGTGTATAGTATTACTATGTTGTGCACTGGGTGTATGCTTCCGAAGCGAGAGAAAGGGGGTCAATGTACGTTCTTTGTCCATTTTCTCAACTTACGGATATTTTTCGTCAGAAAGCATATGCCTACGGAAGAAAGCATTATCTAAGGAGTATATGGATACTAGTACCTATGAATCCACTGGACAACTTCTAGTTTTATCAAACACCTCAACACAATTCCGAGGATCGGAGCAAGGTTGACGCTATACACTGTGTTTATGATCAAATATCAGAACAAAGCTTTGCTTTATCATCACTTTTATATTATTGTTAAATACATGTTTACAATATAAACGTTTGTACAAATTGTCGATAAATAAAACAGTTCGTATATAAAGATATTGACGAAAAAGCATACACCCCGCGCACAACATAGTATACACCCCGCAAGTACACGGTGTTACTTGTGTTTAAACAAATGTTTCAGATTGATGGATTAAATCACAAACATGTCATTGAAAAAATAATTCAATAAAAAACGGTTGGAAATACTTGTTTCAGATACTAGTATACAGAATTTTTATTTTCATATTAATCTTCATCACATCTAAATGTATGATCTTCGTCATCTTTCTTATCAGATCTTTCAACAGTCATCTTTACAAAATAAACTTTTTACATCATCTTTATTCATTTGTTATTTTCCAAATAATATAATTTTGGCTTGGATATAAAAAAGACTTTCATCGTTTACATAATGAATGGCCTACGTTACAATAAAGTCATTTTTTAAGTAGAAATTGTCTTTTCTTTTCTTTTTTTTAAATTAAGGGGGCCGACTATAGTTTTATTGTGTGAAAACTACAATAGCGAAACTCTTCTTTTTTATACCATATATAATTTACATTAACTTTAGTGTACATGCAAAGTTTGGGGGAAATCTATCGTCCAGGTATTTTTAAGGGACCGTCTCAAAATACAGGTACATTTACTATAGGATTATATGGGAAAATGCCAATTTTTAGCACTTAAAAGCAAATTATACAAATACTACAATAGACATTTTGTTCAAACTATAATATTTGATGAGTAATACTATACTATACAATATATGTAGGAAACACAAAATTCTACCATCTTGTTACCAAAGGGGGGCATCTCAAAATGCAAAAAACTTGCAAATTTTACTATTTTTATATAGTATTACAAAATATGACGTATACAATGGATTAATATTAAAATGAATTTAAATATTGGAGATATTCTCAAATTTCTATGTTTTAAATTTCAAGAGCGCATGTTTATTACTTTTTTTATATATAATATTTTTTATTACCCCTTTCTTCAAGAGCTACAGATTATCATAACGTCAAAAACACACCGCAACGACGTCAACCTACCTATCGATTGCAAAATCGGTTAAAAAATCAGTTATATCAAATTGTAATTACATTTTTCTACCTATAATTTCTTAATTTTGTTTAATTTTAATAATTAAGTGAAAAAGTTGCATTAAAACAGTAAATTTATACGCTTCATTTTACTATGATGCGCGAAATATTGCGCAATGGAAACTATAGTCGGCCCCCTTAAATCGTGATAGAAAATGGAATTAGTTAAATAGCTACATTTGACATACTCCCAGTAACATTGGAATAACCTGGTTTGGAACAGTTCATCCCTTGTATAAATCTCATTATATATAGTTTCTCTTAAGAAATGAATGTAATATTTTTTCCTTTGATCGATGTATCAAAGAAAAATTTGGACGGAAAACTTCATCAATGCGCGTAGCGCATTGATGAAAAAGTTTTCCGTCCAAATTTTTCTTTGATACATCGATCAAAGGAAAAAATATTACATTCATTTCTTATCATTTAATTATTCATTTAAATTAATAAAATGAATCTTTCTTTCACCTTTCTATTAAATTTACGCATCAAAAACAGTGCGCAAGAATACATCACAACAACGTTAACGTTGCTGAAATTCAAAATGGCTCAAACGAAGAAACGTTCTCAAATATTGTCGTGGCATTACCAACATTCTCTGAAATAATTTACAGTTCTTTAATACAAAAAACTTACCTGTTGTGTTATCCCAATCGGTATATTTTCCCTGGTAAGTTATCTAAGTTCTTAAATGCAAAGGGAAGCTACTCAAATATCCTAACAGTTCTAACGTTTGGTCACAGAAATTTTTGATTTCATTTGCACATCTTTTCATCTGAATTTCAAACCGAACATATAAATACGTATCACAATCTGTTAATGCAGTAAAACCTGAAAGATTCTGCTGCCGACTTTTTAAGAATAAAAGAATCTGTCCTCATTCATGCAGTGTCGTTTTTCTCGATCATTCGTTTCCCACGTTTTAACAGATTAACGGTTTTTCCTCTCTTTGGTAACATAAAAAACGTTTCTTCAGAATTCTATTGTTCATACCAGACATCTCAAAGCCAAACATTTCACAAAAGTATTTCGATTTCTTTCCTTCTTTCCCAAAACTGTATTGTTGTTATGTAGACGATTTGATTTGTTTAGCACAGGGGGTTAATTCAAAAAGAAACGAAAGTAGAAAATAAGTCGGGGACGTAACGGACAGGTTTCGAAATTCAGGAAAATATTTATTAAAGTAAAAGTATTTATTATTCCTCCAAGAAGTAACCTGGGAGCGGGAAATATACTTGTAGAGACTGCCAAAGTAGTTCCGGCTGCTTAGCATGCTTAGTGCAAGCGAACTCTAGATTTTATTGATGCAGGTATCAAAAGAATTTTTAAACCAATCAGAATCAAGTATTTTATAGAAATTAAATGATATTTCCTTCCATTAAAAATTGTAAATAGAACAAATATAACTGTCTAATGATTTATTCCACTTACAGAGTAAATCTAGAAATTAAAGTTAACATATATTTAATAAATTACTATAATTATAGATGTAAAAAAAATTTTGGACGGATATCAAATTAGAATCACAGAATTTTTGAAAACTGCAATGTAAGTTGTAACATCAATATAAATCAAAAAAAAAAATATAGAAAAAAATATTGTAAATGAGGACTCATATCAACTCTAAACAATCAATTTAAGTAAGGGTGTTTGCAGTTTGGTCCTTGGCAATTTCTATATACATGAATTATAGATATTCAAGACTTCAACATAAGTCATTGATGACAAATTAAATGTAACATATAAACTTGTATTTATTTGTAAAGCCAAAGAAATTTTAAAATGCAGATAATACAAGTAATATTTTCTTAACCTTGGAATAATTTGAATTACAAAACATACTTATCTGCATTATGTGTACAGCATACACATGTATATGTAGTGTTCACTACTGGTATTGTCATTTCCTATATATCTAGCTACATACATGTATGTAAAGATAATTTTCATATAACGTTCTTCTCTACGAGTTATTTTTTCCTTAGGCCGCCAATTGGTTGTCAACCTGGTATTTTTTCTTGTTATATTTAAGAGGTTGTTGCAGGAATACATGTATTTGGAAAAAAAATCTTTTTGAAATAAAAATTATAAAATAAAGGAGGCGTTAAGTAATGTATATTTTTCAGAAAAAAAAAACAATTACCGCTATAAAAAGTTAAAATGAATTGAATAAATGAAGGAATATGAGCATATTGACATTCAATATGGCGGCCAACGAGAAATAACTGGTGTTAATTTTGGGCCTAGTGAAAACTATCTAATGTATTTATTGTCCGATTAAAAAAAATCAGAAGACGACATAGTAGTTTCTAGATGTATATTCACAGGCTGATTTAGAAGGGACCCATGGGGCCGGGTTCCTGGATCCGCCAATGAATTATTATTGCATATAAAGAGAAATACCTAGATCATGATGAGAGTTTAATGAGGAAGACACTTTATGAGTTTTCAGTTCACTAAGAAAAATAAATATTTTGAGATATGATATTGCACCAAAAATCGCATATTAACTAAGAAAAATTTGAACATTCTGTCCTAAACTTTGGACTTCAGGATGTTCATAAAAATACGAATATCAAGACCTAGTCATAAAATAAACTCGACATTATAGAAATAGCTCATCGTCTCCAACCACGGTCCGGAGTCCACATTGGATTAGTGGATTAGTAGAGAAGCGTGATTTTATGGTTTGCAAGGACGAGAAATAGCTATGTGTTTCTATTTTCTCCACTTTTCCAATTATATTTCTTGTTTGTTGACAAACAAACATGATGGAGATGAAGTTGAAAACATTAAGGACGGAGATGAAATTGAGAACAATCAGGCCGGAGATGGAATTGAGAACAATCAGGCCGGAGAGAACAATCAGGACGTAGATGAAATTGAGAACAATCAGGACGGTTCCTTACATCATAAGATGAAATGTCTCTATATATAATGGAAGGACTGACATTACATACTGCTTGAAATGACGATAGGAAATCTACCATTACTTGCATGTTACAATCCTGTATATATAAAAACTAATCCAGAAGAATCAAAGTAGTAGTATACGTATTAAGTTCTTGATACTACATGTATACACTGTGCATTAATTTAAACAATAAATCAATACAATTTGACTTGAATGATATTATCACAGTAAAGAAATAGTCTGTTATAATGTTTGGAAATCTTTCAAAAATCACAGACAAATAACGTTAACGTCAAAATTGAATAACATTATGAAATATAATTCAATTTGGAATGTGCCTTTTAGTGAGATCGCACTTGCTTCCGTTTGAACTCTTCATCTTTAATCCGAACTTGCTCTGCAAGATCTGGTCGGCCATTTTTCATAAAAGCATTGGTCAAAACAGTCACCTGTTAGAAATTCAAATAAATACAAACATGCATATCAAATAGTAATTTATGGCTTTAGCAAAGTAAATATATCAGTGTTACAGTTCACAAATTGAAAAACACAAAATTATATTAAATTATATTTTCTCGATCTAATGTTTTTTCTTAAAAGCTGAATTCAACAGCGATGTACAAGTCTTATATAAATTATTAGAGAAACACACAGTTGCAATGAATTTCATCATTATGAAATTCCTTCGTTATATTTGTCATTTGCGATCAGCTTATCACAAAAAAGCGTTGTTCAACCAATAATAACTCGCAAAATTTTTACCCTTCAAACGTGTTTTACTGTATCAATAGACATTTACCTTATCTATAGACTTTGGCATTTTCTTCAACCACGTCATTAACATCTGAAAGCGGGCATCTTCATCTGTAGCGTCTGTGATCTGGGCGTTTCTTATGATGGCTTGGATCCGCGCCTTACTGATGTTTAAAGTCGAGGCAACCTTTCGCCATTCGTCGCCCATATCTGCCGCTAGTTGGCGCATCAGGTTCTCATTAACTGCGTCCGAGTCGTTCCGAATGACAACAGGTGCCTGCACTGGGACAGGGGAAGGCTCTACGTGATACTGAATGCAAAAATGATAAGAGGTGAATATTTATCAAATGAGTTTGAGGAATTTTTCAAGTATACTTATAAGCCAAAATTCTATTGATTTTTTTATTCCGTTATAAAACATCTTCGCTAGCCAAGGGTTTCTGATACGCTACTCTCCTCATAAACCCTTGGCCTACGGTGTTCATAGAAATTGGGATTTTTTTCCAGAGTTCTGATTGGATTTCAGTACACCCAGGTCGACCAATCAGCAATTGTTTTTTGTAAATGACGATATTTGCGTTCGGGATACATCTTCACTCTTTAATCTCGGAAATGAAAAATGCAAGTAAACAACGATCCGTAAGATAACATTCAATTCTATGAATAGCCATGGTGTCATCCAATATCTTCTAAATATGTGATTAAGAATCTATATTGAAGTTTC
Organism: Saccostrea glomerata; assembly: GCA_003671525.1. Lineage (NCBI taxonomy): Eukaryota > Metazoa > Mollusca > Bivalvia > Ostreida > Ostreidae > Saccostrea > Saccostrea glomerata. Next base: position 107,027 of record PRKT01000421.1, read on the forward strand.
AGATTTGTTCTATAAATAATGAATAAACATAAACCAATTATTGCTTCTTAATTATTCTTAAAAAAAAACTTAGATTTAATTTTTTTTAACACGTGTCTTTATTTCTGGCGATGACGCAATCCGTGCGTACCTGATAGATTCGAGATCACGTGACGGAAAACAATCCCGTCTTTTTACTTCACCGTAGGCCAAGGGTTTATGAGGAGAGTAGCGTATCAGAAACCCTTGGCTAGCGAAGATGTTATAAAAAGAAGTTATATCAAATGAAAATATTTTAACTACCTTAGGTATGGTTATGGGGATTTCACATAACAAAGTTTTCCTTTTTTCCTTTCGCACACAGAACGAATTTTCATCCATAATGGACTCCTTGCGGGCTATTGTCTTTTTGTCCGGGGTCACAAACTGAATTTTATAAGCTTCTATCACTCCCCGAAAAACGTTAAAATTCCTCTGTAGATATTGGTCAACTTCAGAGAGCAGGAACTCCGAGAAGGAAACCACATTCGAATTGTATATAACATTTGGAGATTTTGAGCCATTTTGAATATTGCCCCGGAAGTTGATTTCGATTAAGTCCCCTTCAGAAACGCCTATAAGTGGACTTGGTTCCGGTCCATCTTCATATCCGTCTTCTGCCAGCTGTTTTACGATTTTTGGAACTCGACTGGCGGGGACAATCGTCAGTCGTGTGTCAAATGGGTTATCAGACCTGAAATTAACAGATATTTATTGATATCGACAGTTTTCTCCATTTCTTTTCTTTTCTATATACAAAATACCAATTGATAGATAAATAAGTGGCAAAATTTCAAATTTAGATTTTATTTTTTCATACCACATCGCAATTATTTTAAAGAATGTAAGATAATTATATGGTTTTGATTCATTTAATAATGAAATAAAAGTTATTTACCTTTGTTTGACAACAACTTGCACAAACCGCTTTTGGAGGAGGTCAAAGACCGCAGTGGACATAATTGGGAGTAAATCTTCATCCGTATTTGTCCGCACACGCAGAACCATAAACCTGTAGAATCATATAAAATGGTATGAAAATGTTCTCTTTCCTTTTATCAGAATTTCAAAGTTTTGGCATTTTTGAAACATGTTTTAAATTCCATATTTTAACATACTGATCTAAAGGTTTGTCCAGGCAGAATTGCAGCAAATCCAACTTCACTTGCGCAATTTCCACTTCCGGTAGGACGAACCATTTTCCTGTTCCGGTTCTTGCTAGGAGACAGAGTTGGTCATGTTCGTCGTCTAACAATAGAATTAGTTTCGTCAGTTATCAAATAACTAAATGATGTATTAAGGTCATCGATGTGGTGTATTTCAACAAAGTCTTTAGAGAGCATCAATCATAAATATCAGATTGTTTTATTTATTTGAACTTTGAACTCTCAACTTCCATGATCTTCGCGACCTTTCTTCCGGAAACTTACCGTCGTTGTGAGCATAGTCTCCCATGTACCATTTCGTTGGTTTGGGTTTTTCCTCTTCCGGTGGCGCATTGATTTCCGCTAGTTGTTCCTGTAGAGTTTTCTTTTTGGGTTTCGCCTTCTTTTGTTTTCCTTGATTTTCTTCCTTTTCCCGGATGTCCAAAGGAACCGGAATATTTTTTTGGGGATTTTTCATTTTTTCCTCTTTTATTTTCCTCATTTGGGCGATTTTTCGGGCCTTGGCCGGATTTGGTGGACAAGGTACCGTTATCTGTTAAAAAAGGAAACAAAACATTGCATTTAAAATGGACGTACATATTTTTTTATTAAGGCTATTAGTCCAGTTATGTTTTAATTTAAAACTCTTCTCGATTTTCTGACGCACTAAATTTGACTGATGAAAGCAAATGACCAAGTTTTTGTTAATTAAAAAATATTTTGAATACATTAAATATTTCTCTTGGCCAATATCTTTATAAAGTTTCATCCGAATTCACAATGACAGAATTTGTTTTTGAGGACCAAAATTAACAATAACGAGAAACAAGGGTGTGACATTGAAGAAAGAACCCCCCTCTTCCTCGCCTCATCAAGGAAATTCCAGTGCAATGTTGACTTGCAATATTCTATAGGAGTTGCAAAAACAACATCAAATTATTTTTCTTTAAAAGAGAAAAAAAAATCGATTATCGATATGTTCAATCCCCCCCCTCACACACACACACAGACACAGTTGGTCCCTAAGGGTAAAATAAAATCGAGGACAATTGATTGAATTGAATCAGTACTTACAACAATGGGCTTGTGGAACTCGTTTGATTCCCATTGCATCTGTATAATAGGACTAGAGGCTAGCAGATGTTTACAGCTAGCGTTTCTCGTCTGAAGGTCGTTAATCGTACCAGAATCCACCGGCTGTACCTTTAAAAGTTATTGATGTAAATTAGAATTAAATTTTGCGATGCTAGACCCCTAAATTTATAAAATAGTTTTTAAAAATATTCCCCCCCCCAACCCACTTTAATTTGTCAAAATCTTACAATTTAAAAAAAAAATACATTATAAGAATGAATGTTTGTGTCCCATTACCTGAAGTAAGATATGTTCCTTTTTAGAAAAGGTTTCCCTGGCAACCGTTACTGTAATTCGATGATCGCAGGATGAGGTCAGTTTAGACGATCGTCTTGAGAATGTGAAGTAATCCCTTCTAAGTCGCGTCATCACAGCCATCGTCAAAAATTCTTTGATTTCAACTTGTACAAATTTCAGATCCTTAAAAAAATCATTGTATTGACAATTTTTAAGTTCTGAATGAATTGGTTGATAAGTAGCAAATACAAAATTGATTATAACATATAAATTGTACATTTTGAAATGCAAAAGTATCAAACGCAAATAACCATCATTTTCAGAAAGGTGACAGCCCTGTTCCAGAAATGACATTTATAGCCATTTTCTTTAGAAAGGGTTATTCCTCTTTAGCAAGAATTTTCTTTTTTAAAAAGTCACTAAAATCGATTTTAAACTGAGAACCTCGTTTGATTTTCTTTTTGTCTCATGTTCTTCCTTTATAATAAACTTGATAATTTTTACACAAAATTCATGAGAAATCTAAGAGTAAGGCACATTGAAACAGTAATAGTTCTATGCAAATCTTAGAATCAAAGTACTGTTATAACAATGCATGTGCATAGAGAATCCCAACAAAACTGGAAAAAATTTCCTATCTCAAAGGAAATTTTGAATATATTTTCATATGCTTTTCCATAATCTTTTACAAATCCATACCTTATGGTTATCATACGTAACTTCCGTACTCGGGATTTCTTTCCATTCTCCGTTTATGTCCGCTTTTACAAACGCCTCTCGGGAATGAACGTTTGCGCGGGAGAGTGTGAAAGGAATCGCCACGAACAAAGAACTCTGGAAATGAAACAATAATTTCATTAAAGTTTAAAAATAAAAAACAAGCTGTATTGAAAGAGTGAGATTAACATAACAAATATCTATCATAACTCCATAAGTTAAATGCGTCTCTAAGGCCACGCCAATTTATTTTCCTGGTTATCAGGCATCTGATGAAATCAAGTACGAGCAAGCGAGCAATCAAATTATAATATCATTACTTTTTATAGGCAAAATGTTTTGGCATATCATGAAACAAATTGAGCGGAAAATTATATTTTCTCACTTTTTTCTGGATTGTAGAGTAGGCAGATTTAAAATAATAATAAAAAAGAGCGGAACTATAATAGAATTTGGCATAGAATATTTGCAGAGTGCGGGAAATTTGGGTTAATATTGTATTTGTATAATTTTGATAAAATATTAGCACACGGGTCAGACGAGTTAAATTAAATTGGTATGGCCTAAGTTGCACTGTATGGACAAACTTTCCATGTTTTATCATATTGTTTTTGTAATCTTATACAACGTAAAATATACATGTATCAAAGACTTGTAAAATATATATTTTCAACTATTCGATTTTCATTACTTTTATGCAACAAGAAGTATAAGTAAGCTGTCTTATTTTAGCACACAAAAGCTCATGATTTTTGTTCAATATCCCCTTTATATGATATATTACGCAAGTCTGGAGTAGAAACTCCAAGGTAGCCCTAATGTCATTTTAACAACGCAAATATACTTCCATGATCAAGAGCCCGACTTGAAACACGACAATCTTAATACCCCATTTTAAGCTGTGGGGGACATAAACAAAAGAGCTTCAAGAGGGGTCATAAACTATCTTCAAGTAGCTTGTTTAAGCGACGAGAAACTCGTGTTCCGTTTTTATCCGTGGATCTCTATTTAGGCTTTTTTATATTATACATTCGTGGATAAGTCAATTTTGTGCCAAGGATTTATTTAAAAAAGAAAAACGTGCTTTATGACATAGGTGATTTAAATTTTTTATGACTTATTCATCGATAAATTTTGATGAGAAAATATTTATTCTATGGCAATAAATTGACATTTATATGTTTACTTAGTGTGAAACAGGAAAAAATATTTGGATAGCATTTTGAATGTAGAAATAAATTAACTCCAGTAATCGCTATATATTATAAAAATTTTGCGCTCGGAACACTGTCCTCCTTTAAAAAATCAATGGGCTGTCATCAGTTTTATTTACTTTATTTCAAAATAACGGATAACATAAATTGACGGTAGATATCTCGCCGACTTGAAAAATTTGCTAAAAAAAGGGTAACTTCTTAGCTACTAAATATATTTGTTGTTAACTAACGTATTTCGGCCTTAAAAAAGGACTGGTATTAATACTATTCAAAAGAGATGATTGAATCACCGTAAATCTAGCCGGTCAGATTATGATTGTATGAAACAAAAAAAGTATTCCATCTTCATTTCGATTCTTTATAATAAGCATTTCCAAAATCATTGCAAGGACAAACATTGCACCCCGAAGTATCAAATTATTAACCTGTAGTTTCGTCTGTTCAAAGATGGGAACCAGTTGAATGATACTGCCCACCAGTTCTTCCTGAGGCCCGTATGTAAGGTGAATCTCTAATTGGTCAACTTCTTTACAGGTGACTGACGATTGGTCGAAACTGTTCGGCTTTCCACGGATGATACAAGCCAATCCACCACCCCCTGGAAGTTGCATTCTGAATCGAAAATGTAAATTTTTAAAACTATTTCATTCATTATTATGCAAGGTTTTCTCCGGTTTTTTTTTGTAAAATACCGTTATTTCCATAGTTGACCGACACAATATGAAAATAAAAAATAAAATGAGTAAAATGCCAAATGATATTTTTTTTTCATAAAAAGATGCAACTTATTCTCGTTATGTTGAATGCAATGAAAAAAAGAAATATCGAAGTGGGTTGGCTGTCCCAATTAGCTACTTTTTCCTCATGAATGTGTTTAATATCATCTTTACATCAAATACTCGGATATCAGGAAACTTAACTTGCTTCCTCCAAGTTCGAGATAATAAAAATCAACTGTATAATACAAATGTAGGTGATATCCACAGTACCCGTTATTATGTGAACACTTTTCTTACTCATGCGCAGGCCAAGTTTCCCATACAGCTGACTTTTCAATTCCGGCATTCTCCCGCTTTTTCCATTCTGCCTCTTTCGCTCTCTTTTCTTCTTCCTGTCTTCGGGCTTCCTCCTCCCTTTGCCTTCGTAACTCCTCCATCTTTTTCGCTTCCTCTCTTTTTCGTCTTTCTTCTAGTTGCGCACGCAACTCTACCTCTTCCTCTATTCGTTTTGCCTCTTCCTTTGCCCTCTCGGCTGCGATTTGGGCTCTAACTGCTGTGCTCTCGGTTTCAGCTGATAGCCGCAAAGCTTCTGAAAGATCTGAATTTGCTTTGGCAATTTCTGCGTTTAGTTTTGCGAGTTTCTCAGTCAATTCTCTCTCTTCTACGCTTTGAAGATCGTCATCTGTAAAATAAAAAAAAAATTACATTAATGCGTTGAAAAATAGTTTGTTTTACCTGCTTTACGAGGGAAAAATTATTAATTTAAAGGGAAAATTTTTACATATTTATTACTCATTCTAACAAATTTAACTCACATTCAAAAGCAATAAAAAGACTAACTTCATTCAGTTTTAAGATAGTTTTCTAGTTTGAAAGTCGAAACAATTATATTTGTAAGAATCAATTTCGCCTTCCGCAAATAAGAATTAAGGTGTACATATTAAGTACCTTAGGCCATCCTTAAAAAAAAATGTTCTTTTGTAATTGCCGCCTGAAGGGTTTCAGACACAGGAGGGAGGGAGGGAAATTATTTTTTTTTATTCGGAGATAAATTTTTTATAAAAAATCTCGGTTAACAGTAAAAACATTTTTCTGACTTTTAAAAAAAGTATCTACCGTCAACAAAGAAACCTAATTTTGCATAGATCTGACACAACATTATAGTATTTTGTATATAGCATGTAATAACGTTAACGGGAAAAAAAAATTGATTAAATATTAAATAATAAAAAAATCTTCCTAAATTTGGTCAATAATTTTTTTTACAGGAGGGGGCATTTCAATGAGGCGGGAGGCAATTCCAAACAAACAATGATTTTCTTTTGGCCTTAGCATAATTTTTTTTTGCAATGTACCTTCAAATATAAAAAAAAGAAGAAAAAAAAATCATAAAAAAAGAATAAATGCATTAGATACGTAATAGATTGAAGTGCAATTTGATAAAATGTTTCAAACACAATGTAAGTGATAAAATAATTCACTACTTACAATTTAAGCTATTTTAATCAATTTTCTTAAACTACGCCGCATAAACAACGTTCGACATTTCACACAAATGTAAATTAAATATCCAATATAGTAAATCGGGTTGGAAGTCAAACAAATATTTGATGCCTAGTTGTTGACCGATATATAAGAGTAACTATCACTAGGCTTAACGATAATGGATGTTGAACAAGCGAAGTGAATTATGATTTAAGATCTTCGCGAAAACACTTCAAACATTCTGAATTTACGGCCGTGCTTTTAAAAGCCCATATCTGAAATGCGAATTCTTGCTCTAATGGCAAAATTTATGAAGTTAACATCACAACTAATATTTCATTTGTGAAGGGTGATCTTAAATGTAACACGTAATGTTTTGATTTTAAATCCCTGGGTTTTTAAAGTTATCTGTGGTGTGTTTCACATAAAATCACATAAAATAACATAAAAGGATTGTTTCCTTTTTGAAGAGAAAAATAAAAGCTTTTTTTCTGGAACATAAAACTAAACAAGGAATAAACAAATAATTGCTCCTCTTAGCACTTTAGATATGACATTTATACAAAGTCACGTCCTCTGAAATAAATGTAAATGACCTACTAAAAGGACAAATAGATTCAATTTATTTTAAAGTGGAATTTAATTCATTCAAAGATGAAATCCTGTTTAAGTAGACAGTCAAAGGTATCAATATACATCCACGAAATCCTCAATCTTGGGCTGAAATTTTATCATATCCTTTTCAAATAATTAAGATTCTCAACAAATCCATTTAGGCCTTCTTTCTATTTGTATGCAGCAATTAGTTACACCTGGATCCGCGCCATTATTATTAACCTAGATCCGCGCCCCCTAAGTTTACTATGGTTTCGTTGAGATCTCTATCAATATTTACACCCCTATCATTACAAACTGGGGACCCTAAATATCTCCCCCATTGTTTGTCTTGGACTTATGGAGAAAATAAACAAATGAGAGGTATTTCTTAGGTGAAATTAGACGTCATCATTCGATGAAAATCAAAGTCAATGTTTATAATGATCGCTGGTTTGTCGATAATAAACTGTATATTATACAAAGCCTTAAAAAGGGGATCCCTAGTGACTAAATAGGTTGGCTACAATGACCTTTACTATTGACCTTGAAATTGATAGGCGTATTTTCTCCCTGTAACGGATCAAAGTTCTAGCATTAACTACCTTATAGTATGTCCCGAAGTGTGTATGGGTGGATCTGATGGGTAGTCTGCATGGGGACCAGGATACTCCCCCACGATCTCCTTCCCCCCTTATTTTTAGAGTTAGATGAAAACTCAATGGACCTAAGTGCCGTGGAAAGTCAAAATTTGAATCCCTTCACCGGTATATGGTGATGTCTCTACTTGAGTAAAAAATTCTCTATTCGATTTGGATTTAAAACAACATATGTGGTCAATCAATGGAGAAACTGAAACTGAAAAACCATAAATTATCAGGCAAAACAGGTATACAACTGCTGTACATGTTCCCATGCGCAAATAAAACAAAACGAACATGAATTTTGTGTAACCTGATCGGTATTTAAAAGCCGTGTAAACATGATTTCAAGTGTAGTGTTCATCTCCAAAAACGCGATCATTTATCATTTCTGATACGTGAGGAAATTAATCCGCGATTTGTGATCCGCAGAAGACCGATTTCTCGACCTCGTTTTATCGTAAGCTTAGAGAAACGACGGCACTCGTAACCCAGCAGTATTATCTGTTGAGTGGGGCCGTGAAGAAATGGTCGCCTCTCAAGAGTGGGCTTCTAGGAGATTTTCGAGGGGTTTGATCAGAAGGGGGGTGACAATGACAGAAATGTACATTACTGCAATAGAAAAGTATAACTATTTGTTTAAATTTCCACTGTTCCAGATCCCGACAAACACGGTAACTTTTTGATTATTCGTTCCTACACATTTTTCTCTTCTCTCATGCACCCCTACCCTTTCCACCACTTCACTCTCAAAAAGCGGGATCCGTTCCTGATGTTATTAATACATTAAGAATTTAAGATGAGATATTCAAATATTAGCGCATATATATAATTCAATCTCATTTTCCTCATTTAAGATAGCGAATACCTTTTAAGCAAATGAAGAAATAAAGACGTGAGTAATAAGCATTGATTTTGCATTTCTAATTTTGTTTTAAGCTCTTTTTTTATTTATCTCTGTAAATATTTGATAATCCGTATATTTTGATAAAATATTGATGAGTTGCCAAAATCTCAAATTCATCTTAATATATGAGCAAAATATATTGAAAATTTTAATTAGATATCAGAAAAAAACGACTCACTCTGTCATTGAATGAAATCGATTTTTAAAAATAAATTAAACTCGAGATGAGTTAGATTTCTACGTTTATTTACAAGTAATATTAATTTTGCTTGCATTTCTTCCCAATACATACTCATAGATTAAAATAAAAATCATATTGAAATCGTTAAATAACAAAGGTTTGCCAGCTAGTATATGTCAGATTTCTGTCAATATTTGCAGAACAATGAAGTTAGCTGATGGAATTCATACATTCAATTAAGAGCATTCTACCCCATGTATGTTCTCCTTAAGGGTTTAAAGTACCCAGATGTTTGTTTAGGGAAGTCGGTCAACATTTGCACTGTAAATATTCTGGCTAATAGAAAAGATTGTCCACCTTGAACAAGAACATATAAATATCAACCCCCAAAAACACGTGAAACAAAGCAGGGCGTGTTGACACATTGTCCAAAACAAATCAATCGATAGTTTTCCCCCTCCTTCGTTTAAATGACATCGTTTCCCATTTTTTTTTCGGACAGTGACCTATATTTCGTAATAATGTTCTATTGCACTACTTTTAAATTTAAGCTTTTTGAAAAAAATTGTGTCAGATTTCAATTCAGATTTCTGATCATGAGCATGTTCTAGCCCGGTTGCAGAACAAGTTTAATTCGCAAATGGTTAGCTACAGACATCTAAAACCTAAATATTTCAAATTGCTACATGTAGTACACTAGTTTATGAAAATAACCATAAAAATCGCTGTTTGAAAAATGCCTAAAAAGAAATTTCAAAAAGTCCCTTGAAATATTAAAAAAAAAAAACATGGAAGCATGGCAAAAAGAACCATCTAGATGCCATGATTTTGTGCCATGAAAGAGTAAGCATCCTATGTCGACCAGTCATATTCTCTTTGTGCTTACTGGCATGCTTGGGCAAATGGAAAAAAAATCAGCGTGTAAATAATTTGTATGATAAACCTTAATCAGCATTTTAAATAATTGTAATACCTGATAAGCATTTCTTCTTGGATGAAGACACTGTACAGAATCAGGGAATAAGCGAAATGCAGACTTTAAACAAGATTTTTAGATATCTTTGCTTTGTCAACGTGTTTGTTCATAGCTTTCCTCGTTTAGACGAAAATAAATTTGACTACACTTTGTAAGATAACTTTTCTCAATTATGTATTTTGTAGGTTCAAAGTCTACTGTAATTTGTATATATACGATGTTCGTAAGTTTGTGTTTTTTATTACCTGTTCTTATTTCAAACGCCTTTTGTGACACACTGAACTGGATGTTTTCTTTGACTTGCTTCATTTTCATTCGCAACCCCTCTAACTGCTGTTGACTGTTCTGTGTTTGCTGTTTGAATTCCTCGATTGTGTTCGATATTTGTGAGACCACGCCCATTAGATCCTCCACAGGATAATTTCCGTCCACATTTCGATAACGGTCAGAATCAAATATTTCCGTGAATTCCAAAATGTTGTCATTAAACGAACGAATACTAAATCCCTCCTCCTCCTTTGACTTTTCAGCCCATCTATCTTCATTATCTTTTTCCGGAACACTCGGGTTTTCATTCGCAAATTCGGATGTTTCGTCGTTTTTCGTTGCGTCGACATTGTTTTCCGATTCTGCTTTTTCGTCTTCCGTTTTAAGTCCATTCGGAACTTCTTCAGTTGTTACATTTTCTGGTGTTTCTCGGGGCTCCTCTACTGTTTCGTTTACCGACTGTACGGTTGAAATAGATTCTTCCTCTTTGTCTTTCGGACTCACAGTAGTTCGGTTTTTAGAGGAGGAAGATGGCTGCTTCGTCGTTTTAGTTGAACCATGACCTCCCCCATGGTCATGGCGACCGTGTCCACCATGACCCACCTGTCTCCGTTCGACTGGCATGCCCAAAAATTATCTGAAATAAAGCATAAAAATTTATGATGTATGTAAGAATGTTGGGTCTTCATATTTAACAGACATTTTTTTGTTCATCTTCCGCATGCAGCGTTGAAATATTTCTTGTTTAACGTCCCTTCGAATTTTCTTCTGCATATTATGATGTCACTTCGAGCCTGTAGATGCTGAAAATTTAGACTTGTACAAAGACAAATGTCTTTGAGCAACGAAGTATCTTTTTTGTGCCTATACTCACTGCGACAAGGCATGGTCTCAACTGAAGGACAGGTCTCTACCGATTCGAACCCGCCACGCGTAAGGATCAGATGAGAGTAAAGCAAAAGCTAAAAATGACTGATCCAAGCGGCCAACTCAATATTAATTTCGCAAATATGCTGTAGTTTAATAACATTATTTCATTAGATATCATTGTAAATTCCTAGACTCAACATCGTTTCAAAAGGTTAATGATTTTACTCTAACAGTTACTGTGGAAAAATCCATCACTTGATCATCATTTGATGCAAAATATTGATTTGAAATATACGAATGTCAAAAGATAAATATTATCCAAATCTGAATATTTTAAACAATATGATATTGATGATTCGGCCGGAAGTCATTCAAATAATGAAGGTTTTCATTTTCCGATGAAATATTCATTAACTCGGAACCTACCGGATATATTTGTGTGTAGGCGGATCTGAGTGATAGTGTTTCAATGTTCTTCTCTTATCGTTTAATCTGCATAATCGTTTGTCTTATATAATTGTTATTTGCATAATTCAGTAATTTGCATAATTTTCCTATCAAACGAAAATTTGCATTATTCTGCAATTTGCATTTTCCCCATCATGTAAGTACAAGGTATGAAAGTCATATTTCATGTAGATTTCAATTCAAATCTGTGGAATGTTTCCTTTCGTTTGTACTGGAAAACTAGACGTCCTAAACTTTATTGATTGCGCAACTTTAATTTACATGCATATTTCAATATACTTTACAAGTAAATATAATTATACATACCATTTAAAAAAAAAAAGAAAAAATAGCTAATTACAAATTGTTATCTTATATAATGACTCCTTCCGACTTAGACGGTTTTAGATTGACGAACAATCTATATTTATTTTTCAAGTTTATTTAACTAAGTCGAGTCTGAACTTGTATTCCCTTTGTTTAGCATCATTTGATAAACCCTGATGGTGGGAAAATATATTGTCATAGATTAGTGTGTAAAACACTCGATTGAAAATCAATTTTAAGTTCTGTTCGTTCCTGCATTTAAAGAGATGCATTCCCCCAGTATATATACAAAATGTAGCCTTATAAACAGATGGAGGGAGGGGGGTATTAGTAGGATGTTTGCTGTTGTTAAAAATGAAATGTTGATTTTATATAAATCAAAGGGTGTTGCAAAATGAAAGAATCGAATCATGTTATCGAAGAAACTAATTCGTGGTCTCATATTGATACTTTGAACTCTGACGACCTCGACCAAAATATCACCTAGATCAAATCGCATCAGTACAGGTAAAAAATCTCGCCTAATCTACATATTGTTTACCTTTGCTTAGCAACAATAAAAGTGACATTTTAATATAATGAAACCATGCGCTTAATGGAAAAACAGGGTGTATTTGTGTTCTCCCTTACAAGTTACGGGCAATTAATGCCGAAGTGTATACGTGAATATCGGCGCGTTTGATATATATAGAAAGATGATTATTTGATTCATTGAACGGGGAAAATGGCAATTTGTTTGGGGTACTGAAACTTTAAAAGCGTCATGAATATTTTTTCCTTATCGATGTTTTGTTACTTGTGAATATCATGGTTTTTTCGATAATGGAAGTTAAAAGTACATAGAAAAGAAAATGAAAAGAAGTATTATAAAATTTATTGATAAAGGTGTCTTGTCATTTATTGTGAAAAAAAGAGTATAAGAGAATTTCTTAAATATATATCTTCACTATAAATTAAATAAATTCTACAGTTTACTTTTTTTTTATTTCAACTTTGTGATAATACGAAGTTTGAGAAAGTTATATTAATATTTTCAAGTGCTTTTCCAATATAAAAGATAATATCCATAATATAAAAAAAAAGTTATATGTAGATATAAAATTTCTTTTCTTTAAAGGTTGAAAAATTAAGTCCTATTATATTTACTTGTCGATGAATAACTAAGTCGAAAGACTCAAATCGATCCGCCATTTTCCACAATCGAATGTTTTATTCGAGTAACCTGAATTGTCTCGTCGATTACATAATTGATGAAACTACACAAAAATATTCCTAGTGAAAGGAATAATTAAAAAACTCTCTTCATCACCTGAATTGATGCTCAAGACATGAAAATCAATGGTTGTTATACGGAGAAAACTCAAATTGTTTAGACTCGGAAAAATCAGTTATATTGATTCATTTTTTTCTTATACATTTCAGACAACATGATTTACTAGCTATTTCTATAAACCGAATTAATAAAGTATTTGGATGAAAGGTCAATATGTAATAAAGACTTCTCTCATTTCACCTATCCCAAGAAAATAGTGCAGTTTTCCTACATCACAAATATAGGATAATAAAGGGAAAAAATGGACAGGTACTATCTTGGTTTCAGAAATAAAAAAAATAGGAATTCTTCCACCCCCTCCTCCCTACCTCTGCTCCTCTTGAATTTCGATTTTATGAACATGCATATGCTGTTTCTGAAATTTCATGTAAATAAAATGAATATTATATTGAAAATATCGCGGCGTTAGACAAATAAAACAGGGAGTACAGGAGAGATAGAGAGAGAGAGAGAGAGAGAGAGAGAGAGAGAAGCATGCATAATAACTATATGAATGTACATGCAGTAAATAAATGTACAAGCGTGGCTGCGTTTTACTTATGAAACAAATGATAATTATGAACCACAAACCTGAAAACTCGTTCACAGTTCCGCAATAATCCCAGAAGTCAATTGTTTTACAAAACTGAAGAGCATCCAAGATGCAACACAATAAACTTTTACCTTCGCGATCAATAAGAATTTCAAAGGGCGAGCGTGTTATCTACAGAATGCATAACCGTATAGATGCACTCCGAGGACTATCACGGTACATCATGGATTTAAAGGGCCGGATAGTCGTTAACTGCTGTCATTTCCACGCAGGGTGTTTTATAAGTGAAAATTTATGTGCATATGGCTGTATTTGTTGAGTGAAAAGGATGATTTTGGTGTCTTTACTTTGTCTCAGTCTTTTATCTTTCTGTTTCCTTTTTCAGTGTGAAGAGAGAGAGAGAGAGAGAGAGAGAGAGGATTCATTTTTCTTACAGAATTGGATGTACATTATTTGTGTGATACTATATCAGATTCTCCTAGAAAGAGAAATCCTAGCTTACATGCATCTATACATGTAACTAAAATATTTACTTTTATAAAAAATGCTTTTATTTTAGAAAATATTTTTCCATAAAAATATTCTTGAGGAATTGAAGCAGAGTCAAAGGTGAATGGAGTTTTCATGCAGAGACACTAGCCATATATACCCCCCCATCCCCACTCCCCACACACTTCCTCAATCCCACCGATAGGACTGGTAAAATTAATACATGTAAAAGTTTACATATCAATGCAAATGCTCGAGCACATTTAAAACCCTGTGACAGTAAAGTACTTTAATTATAAATGGATGAGACGCACATCCCATAAATCATTTTATCTAATTAAAACAAGATAAAGTGAAGATCAAAGACTATTGTAATCCCTCAAATGAATTCCTACACAGGAATCATCCCAGAAAGAGTTCTATCACTGAAATAGAGATATCTAAATATTCTATAATCATTATCTGTAGTTTTTGTTTTTCAATACAAACACCTGCATGTTGTTTTCGTTTTTAAATTTCTGTGTAATATACATGTATTTAAAACGTTCTAGAGTATTAAAGTAATTAAAATTTTTAACTGTGTGCATGATTGAAATCCGATTAAATAAATGCAGGATAAAGCAAATGTTTATTCAACTTTTTTATTTGTACGTTTGAATTGTGTAAAAACCTAAAAATATTGGTCCAAAAATGAACACAGTGAAATATTATCTATGTACATATTCAGGTTTCTTCAGAGAATTATAAATATTACAGCATGTTTGTGTCATTCATTATAATCTTAACTGAAGAAAGATAAAAGAATCCACAATGTACAAAAATAACAAATACATGTATTAGAATCTTACCTTACAAGCTGTAGATAGCAATCCTATGGAATGAAGGGGGAGGGGATGAAAATTCAAACAATGATTTTAACATCAAAAGTAAGGCCCCATTTAAGGTCTTGCTCAGAATTTGTTTGGGATATAAAGTCGCCGCGGCTGTTTAACACGAATACCAACACCGTACGTATATTGTCGGCTTTAATCGTTTAAATGGATTTTTTCAATATATGACCCATACATAAAAATCTCGATTGAAAACGACGTTTATTCACCTACTAAAAGACACAAATAATGAATCTATTTTTAGGTGATAAACAAACAAGTAATGTCCCTTTATGGGGTATACAAAAGCGACTTTATTATTAAATGTTAAGTTAATGTATCGATACATTTTAATTAAAAAATCACACAAGGGGGTTTTCGGCGTTGTACATTGTTTACCTACATCGGTTTCTACGTACTTTTGCTATGGGATTAATCGAGGTAATTCGGGTAGAGAGATATGCCGGAATGTTTACACATAGCTGTCATCTTAATTATGTAATATCGATGAATGAACTTTTAAAGAACAGGAATTAAGTTTTATCATAGTTAAAGGACGGGTCTGTTGATAATTGTATCGCTGAAATCATGAAAGACGTATAGATTTTGTCATAACGTGAACAATATAGTTGTACGGAGGATTGTAAATAACACTTTTGAAAATATCTCCCATATCTAGCTCTGTCTTGTTGCTTGTTATTGTAAATAAACATGTTTGAAAAGATGCCCTAAAGATTTCTTTCATGGCTTATTTATTAACAGAATATTTTTCCAACTTATCAGCGCATCATACATGTATGTGCGTTAAAAATAAAATATTATTTACATACTGTACTTTAATAAAATTCTTTAAATAGATGATATACGTATTGAAAATATCAAAAAATTTCACATACATTTATTGTAAAATGCACTGTGGAAAATATACGGAAAAAAAAAAAACATTGATATTGTATTTCAAATGTAAAATTTACAAAATATAATTGGTACTGTTTAAAATTTAAATAACAAGCAATAAAATCAAATAATTGTGAGAACTTTTCAAGGTTGGAGTCCGCTTCAGAAAAAAAAATGCAGACATCGTTACTTTCTCTCTCTCTCTGAAATCCTGGATCCAATGTAAAGAAAGACAACTTCTGCTTAATAAATCCAAAGTCTACTATGAATTAGCTGATTTTCAGAATAAAAGTCAAACTATATATATATCAAACACGAGGATTTTTTCCTAGGGAAAAAACCCTAAATTATTATTCCCACTTATTTCATGAAGTTGAAAAATTGCAATTACTTTTTACGATATCTTTAAATATAACAAAGAAATTGAAATATATGTACAATATCAAAAAAAAAATTTTAAAAAAATTCGCAACTCAGACGTACTTTCTCTAAACTGCTTTGTGATGTTTGTAAAATTGTTTTTCAAGATTGCAGGTATTTTCTTATTTTTATTTGAAAATTACAAATTCAGAATTTCATCAGTACTTATCATTTTCAGTGTGTGTACCAGTAACCAATCTCACACAAAATAAACTCATCGAAATATCGCATAATTTAAAATTCTTTAAACAGATTCTTTCACAGTCCCGATCATTGTCACGATTTCTCAAGTTTTCCACAAACGACGACCATATCTCCTTTCTTTTCAGTTAATAGACGTAGGATTTAAACCGACAGGGGTGGGGATGGGGGCACAGGGAACACCCCAATAATTTTGCCGATGTATGAAGTACATTGTATATTATAGTAAGCACAGCTACACCATGCTTTTTGCCCGTACCCCCTCAATTAAAAAGGTCTGATGACCTTTTTTTGTTGTGATTGCGCTTTTTGCCTGCAATTTGTCGTCATTTCTTGTTGGTCTACCAATTCGATGACCAGTCCAGTCATCCTTGAACCTGTTTTACCAGGAATTGACCAGGCGCCCAAGACATGTGTTTGTGTAGTTTTATTGACTCTCTTTTTCAGTAATTGGACAATACTCGTGGCATAAATTTGTTATTAATTATGATTCAATTAACATAATAATTATGAAATGTTTAGTTACTGTATCGATACATTTTAATTAAAAAAAATCACACAAGGGGGGTTTCGGCGTTTTATATTGTTCCCCTTTATCGTTACTACGTACTTTTGATGTGAGAATTAATCGAGGTAATTCGGGTAGAGATATGCCAGAATTTTTACACCCCATCCTCTCCTCCTTCCTAAACATGTATATTTGGAGACCTTGAATCCGCCCCTAAAACCAAGCATAGAACATATATGTATAAAAAATCCTCAGGCCTTTGATTGCCACGGCCTCAAGTGCACTTATATTATCATACCAGGAAGTTGTTTTTTTATATGACAATAAAGTTTATAATATGTCTGCCAGAGTTATACAGAGTTATATTCTCAATCTTATCATTTTATATCTTTCTTATTGTACAGGTAAGAATTGCAATTGATGATTTGTTTTAATGTACAGATCACTTATGAAATGTGATTTAAGACTTTTTACTCTTATCTTTAAATTGAGGCTAAAGTTTAAATTTAACATTTCAGTGATTTTTAATACGGAATGTCGTACCTGTGAAAATTATTATATTACCATGTAAACCCCCTCCTCCCTCAACGATAAACAAAATAACACTCTTTTTATGCATTTCTACAATTAACTCATGCCAACATTCCCCAATATTAGTTCAAAAACCTTATAATATTTACATTTCTAATGTCTTTGTCGGAGATAAAATACAAATAGTTAATGTACTTTATTTCCTCATCAATGTACTGGTTCATCGATAGGCGCGGTTAAAAAAATCACGTGCAGGGCGGGACAGATAGACATAAAAGCGGGTCTTGTAGCAAGTGGATTGGCGGAATGAAGAGCATGTAAATATAAAGAATATACAACTGTCAGATTGTTCGATTTCATGACGATGATCAATCGATTGGCTTGCGTGATAATTTTATGCATATACACATTACCACTCAAGCCATTCGATTGATCACATCATGAAATCGAAAAATAAGATAATTATTCCTTTAAATACATGTAATTTTTAAACAAATATTTTATAGGTCATCTAACACTTAGTTCAGGAACAGCAAAGGAAGGAGAATCATTACAATTAACATGTCAGTCGACAGAACCTTATGGATCATACGTATTCTTCTCTCTGAGGAATCAGGATAAGGAATATTACGGTATCGGCACGGGGAGTTTTAAGGATTGTCAGACTCAAATGGTTCAAGGATACATTATGAATTGTGATTTTGACAACTGGACATTCAATCTCACAATTCTACAGCCTATTCACAATGATGTTGTCTTCTGTCAAAGAACTACAGGTCCAGAAAGTATCACAACCATCAATGTGACTATCTTTGTTACAGGTAAGCTTCCAATAAGAATTAAAGAAAAACAAGAGGTACTATGAGCACTGAGCTCACGAAATGATAACCCGCCTCCCATATGTATACAAACTGAAAGGAAAAAGAAGAGAAATAATTATGGCCCCCTTAGCGACGTTTCGGTGGTATATATTTTTTGTCGAGTCCGTCCGTCTGTCTAGCTGCCTCTCTGTCTGTCTGTTCGAAAAAAACTTTAACTTTGCCCATAACTTTTGATTTAGCGGAACTATGACTTTCATATTTCACATATATATCCCTTATGACAAGACCTTTCTTTGGCTACCCCAAAATTTGACCTTTTGACGTTGACCTTGGAGTTTGACTCACTTTTACACAAAAATCCAAATTTTTACTTTGGCAATATTTCTGAACAGTGGACACTAGGACTTTTATACTTCATATATGTACTTTTTGTGGCAAGACCTTTCATTGAGTACCAAAAACTTTGAACTGTTGACTTTGACCTTGGAGTTTTCCGTATTACTTATGAAAAAACTTTAACCTTCGCCATAACTTTTGAACGGTAAGGACTTTCAAAGTTCACATTTGTAATCCTTCTGAGAAGACGCTTCACTGGATACCAAGATCTTTGACCTTGACCTTGGAATTGACCTACTTTTCAAATGAAACCTTCAACATGATTTTTGAAGGGTTAAAACTAGGACTTTCATACTTCACATATTTTCGTGTGACAAAAACCTTTCATTTGATGTCAAGAACCCTTTGACCTTGACCTTGGAGGTTGACCTATTTTTACACAAAAATCCAAACTTTAACTTAGGCCTTAATTTTTGAATTGTAGATATTTGGGATCTCATATTTAAATATCAATTCTCCGTGGCAAGACCTTTCATTTGAAACCGATAATGTTGACTTTGACCTTGGACATTTCCATACTTACGAAACAACTTTGACTTTGACCATTGCTTTTGAACGGTAATGGCTAGGGCTCTTGTACTTCACATATGTAATCCTTGTGAGAAGACCTTTCATTAAATATCAAAAACATTGCCCCTCTGACATTGACCTTGGATTTTGACCTACTTTTTACAAACTTTAACCTTGGCCATAACTTTTGAACGGTAAGGGCTAGCACTTTCATATTTCCAATTTGTAATCTTTAAGACAAGGCCACTTTTAGAAACCAATAACCTTGACCTTTTGAGGTACCAACATATTTCATCTGCATTTGAGAAAGCTTAACTTTCGTTATGTTGCCATAAGGGGGCATCAGTGTTTAACAAACACATCTTGTTATTATTTTTACTGATGTATTTTCTACTTTCCCTATCTAACGTTTCAAATGATCTATAATGAAAATCTAAATTAAATCCCTTTTGATTTTGTCTGTAATATACATGTATTTGAGTTATTGAAGCTCATAGGACGATGCCATCAAAAAGCATAAATTGAAATTTCACATTACAGATTGTATTTTCGATGTCTCGTTCGCGCATCTGTCACAACTTTGATTCTCCTTAGCATCAGTTCATCAGTGTATGTATCTTTCAAAGGAAATTAAGGTTCATAACCATCTGCTCACTCATATGATTTTTTTCTTTAACTTTTATGATTTTCTAAAGGAAAAGTATATGCTGAATAAAATACATACAATTATAGCATGGCTTGCGGGGCACAATTTGACAAAAAGGCACTTAAATTTGACAATTTCATAAAGGAATAATAGACGTTTAATTGTTTCATTAAGAGTTATCTGATCAGAGTATCAATGTACCTTAAATGGGAATATTAGTCAGCGTTGACTGTTAAGAAGAAAATAAACAATGCTTTATAGTTTTCAGAACCCTTTCAACAAGGCAGACATACATGTAAGTTGAAAGAGACCAGCTTGGGCAGTTCGAACCCTATCTCCCATTTGGTCTCGAGATAACTAATGAGAAAAAGTTAAACTTACGGAGACCAGACAAATGGGTAAATGTGATTGTTTGCGAGAAAGTCTTGATAAACCCAGGCTATATTAGACCGGCGTGTTAACGCGCTGAAAGAAAAAGGTAAACGGCATGCACTGCACCAGTCAGAGGAACACCAACGTAAAGTTGACCAGCTAAAATATCCAAATTGCACAATCGGTTTCTTCAGTTTCGTGGTGAATTTAATTATTATGATAGCTTACTCTATTAACAACATTTTTTGGTAGTAAAGTGGCGATTTAACAGCAGGTGGAAGGATGAAGAACCAATTGTTGACGTGGCTCTGTTACGCGTCAACATCATCGTCACTGCTGATTTGAAACCTTTCAATGCCCTCTCTAACGACTGTTCAGCCGTAGTTGGGGAGAAATTTATTATCGACTTAACGGCAAACGTTGTCGCCTTTGTATTTTGTTTGGCAACGTAAAAGCCAGACCCAATGGAACTTCTGGCAACTGTTACAAGATTGCAAGAAAAGGATATCGTCTATTAATACTGAAAAACAATGTGCATATATACAGTTTGTACCTCTATTACATCATATGATAGAAGAAGATCGTTGACAAACTTGTCTTCCTAAATTTATGTGTGTTTCTGGCTTTCTAGCACTTTCCCGTGACGTCATAATTCTATGGTTAAGTAATTCTGTACACTGATTTCAGTGCTTAAAATGTAGTATCTAAGATTCTCATCTGACCAGTTCTCGTAATTCATAATGTTCAATTCATTAAAAAAATATGTTAATCATGAAAAGGTGCACAAAAATACATGTATTGCATTATTAATGTATACAAATTTAAAAAGAGCAAGATATACATTGCTCGTAAAAAACACAATAAATAAAGCACATTTTACAATATTCGCTTAACATAAAAAAGAATACCATTTTAATTATAACTTTAAACCTATGTTAAGATTGCATATTTTAATATTTATCATTAAAATGTGTCTATTGTGGTGCCTGTTAAACGAATATCACTGTCTATACCGTCTACAATAAATGTTGTGTCAGGGAATAGCTATACCTTCACCTGTAAAACATTTGGTTCCAGACCTGCAGCAAACATTTCGTGGCATTTCAAAAATACGACTCTTGCTGGGAATAATTCAGTGAAAGAAGAAAATGTATCCAAATTTGATGTTTCCAGCAGTTTAACTTTAATATTTACGAAGGAAGATCAAGGCAAGGGTATATACTGTAGTTCAAACATTGCTGAAGAAATACCACTGGAATCAACAAAAACCATTTTGAATGTGCTTTGTAAGTAGAATTATTTGTTTGAACTTTATTTTGGTCATTTTTGATTTATTTAAGGAATCACTGTCTAGTTAGTATAGTATGCTAGGGCATCAACAATAGTGGGAAACATGGGATAATTTGCATAACGGGCGAAGCCCGTTATGCATATATTATCCCATGTTTCCCACTATTGTTGATGTCCCTGGCATACTATACTAACTAGACAGTGATTCATTATATGTCCATTTCATTGTGAAATAAAATTGTAGATTTAAACTTTAAAAATGCATACATAGATTTAAATTACACGAGGATTCCCATCCAAATTTCAATAGTCCTAGCCCACTGACGTCAAAGACAACGGCAGCCACACGAAATTTTCATGCATATTTGGCCTCCTTAGCGTCAGACTCAGAGACAGACGCGCACGAGATTTGCATGCATACTAGGCCTCCCTACCTCATGACCTATCGGCCGCCTAATTTACATTCCGTCAGAATTATCAGGAAATTAACTCCACTAACTTTCAAAGGGTTATCATAGAGAAAAAATTTAGAAATGGAAATATTTGTTTTTATCTCTGTATCATAAAAGAAAACATTAATTTTCTTCATTCGTATTTTGAACGAAGCTTTGCTCAAAAGATTACATAAGAAATACATTGACATCCATTTTGTTCTGTTGAAGCTAAATTCGTTTTTCTTGCCATGTACATATACACATCCGTTTAGATATTTCAGAGGTCCATACTATGCCAGGCAATACCCTAAATATAGTTTCTGGACACAAGCTGACAGTGATAATTTGCTTTGTTGGGAGTGCAAACCCAGAGGTCAATCTAACATACAGATGGATGAAAAATAATGGGTACAATACCTCTTTGGTTTCTACAAACCAACTATTCTTGATTAAACGTGCTGAAATCGAAGACAGTGGTAGATATTATTGTACAGTTAGTAACGCTGCAGGGAACTCTAGTGGTTTTATTGACATTAACGTGCAAAGTAAGTTTGCTTGATTAAAATTATAAAATGTAATTTAAACAGATGAATAAATCATACTTACATTTCATCACTTCGATATTATATAATTATATTAACAATAAGAAGTAATAAAGATGAAAGAAGTAAAAATTTCAAACGTCCTTTTTTGAAATATTTTTGTTATAATAACAGAATAATGGCATTACGTTTTACTGATAAGTCGGGGGTGATATGGACTGGAATTGGAAAAAAAAAGTTCATTCGTAAAATATAAAGATTTATGCAAACAATTTCTACTTCACATAATGTAGATTGATACAAAATTATCAGAGTATTTTGATTTTCAATTTCAGATAAACCTTTCCCCCAATGATCATCCAGATTTTCTGTATGTCTAGATATGCCTATATTTCATCAAGGTCATCGTATCTCGGAGTTGACGGAAAACAGATTTCGCAATATAGTATAGTTGATGATTTATATGAAAATGCAACTGTTGAGGTTCTGAATAAAACCCAGCCTGAAGTCGATATCTTTAAAGTTCTGAATTTGTCACCTGGGACGGAGTACACATTTAGAATTTTGGCGTCTTATTTCTATGGTATGACGTCATCAAAGAGACAAAAGTGCTCAACAGACTTTGATGCACAAGCAGGTATACTTCTTTTTGTCATTAATTTTAATAAACAGCCGTAAGCATGGTTTAACTAACAGAAAACATTGTAACTAACAGAAAAAAGTAATCAATTTAATGCAAAATTAATAAAGTATTACGAATGGTACAGATACTGTAGAAATATCATTCTCCGCGAGGGCCCAATGTTGGTGGATTTCGTTCGTCATCCCTATCCATGAACTTAAATATACACAATTAGATTTTGTCAATATATATGTATATATATATCTTCTTTATTTGTATGTTTTCGATGAAATTACTTCCATATGTACCCATAGAATTTTGCTTGCCAAGGAACATTAACCCCCAAGATTGAAAATAATTCCACATCAATAAACATAAACTAAACTATGCGTACATGTAAATTACATATGGAGAACGTGATCGTGAGCTTTAAACATGACAGAAAGAAAAGAAAGCTGTGAAATGGAGCCGATCAACGGAGGAGCACTGGGAAGTATTCTTTTTATAGTTATTTTGCTTCTTTGTGCCACTGTCCTGTTTAACCTAAGGAGTCGAAGGATTAATAAAGGTATTGTATAAGACTTCTTTTTAAGGATATCTTTAAAAAGTATTCTTAGGGTTTTTCTTTGAAATAAATTATAAATGTTTTACTATGCTAGTACTTTTGAACAAAGGGAGTAAACATTGGAAAATAACCTCAATTAAAAAAAAATTACTTTATTGCAGGCAAAAGCGATCAAGCAACTAGCAGGTAAATTGAAACAATCGTTATACATTATCATATTTCAGGTATAATTGTGATTTATATAAATATAATTGATTTATACTGAATCATAATTAGCGGAACTCAAAAAAAATTATTGAATAATATATTTTTGTTTAAATGTTCATTTAAATAAGAACAAATGATGCCAGTTATGTTGATCAACCTTTACCAAGTCAAGACCATCATTATCAAGGATTTTCCACCAAAGGTAACATGCATCAATTTTCTGCAAATTAGATATTGATAAATCATTTTCATGTCAGTTAAATAAGGGTATGAATAGTTTCTTTTTTTATCCTTATGTATGCATCTAGTAATATTCTAACAATGTGAGTAAAAGTGATCCCCATAAGAGGATCTTATAACAACAAAGAATGAAAACGTTTTTGAAGCAAAATGCATTTAATTTATATCAAGGTTTTGCTTGCCAAATATTATGCAAATACATTTGCCGTACATAAGGTCACTTTTGTATTTTTGTTTTAGAAATGATGACTACAAATACATATGAAAAGATTGAAGGTAAATATTTAGATCAACTTCCAAAAAATGAGCAAATTCCTATATATATACATGTACATATATATACAATTTACATTTACAGTTGTAGGAAAAAATACGTTCGTTGATTGATTAACTTATTAATTCATTTACAATTGAATATTAAACATAGTACATTTAAACAGTCACAAACATGAAAAAATAAATACAAAAACATATTTCGAAATTTCAGGGAGAGAGGTGAAAGGAATAAAAAATAACTTCCAAAAAAATTAGTTTCCTAAACACATTTACAATTTATGATTAACATTTACAAATTAAAGAAATACATACTTTAAATTCTTAATTGTTTAAGAAGTGTATATTAATAATAAAAGTTTTCATATTTTTTGTTTCAAGCAGAATGTCATGAGAAAGAAAAAAAGGTAGAATCTTAATATAATTACATGTAACAGTTACAGTTTACAAGTGATAGTATAAGTAATGGCTTACACTTTGTGAAGTTCAGATAATAAAAAAAATTAAAATATGTTATCTTAAAGATCAGAATACATGGAATTAACACATCCAAGTACTAGTATACAAGAAGAACAGTACATTAACAGAACAGGAGACACGGGTACGTTTATGGTCGAATGTATTTACCGTATTATATATTTTTTTTTATTACTACATGTATTTCTCTACGTTATTTCAACTACGTTCCCGCCCGCGTGGCACAGAGGTTAAAACGTCTTCTCTATAACTAGGAAGTAAAGGTTCGAGCCTTAAGTCGTGGGTGAGACCGTATAAACTTAAGTCCCGTGTCACAGTAGATGCTGGAACGAGAAAGATCCCTCACCGCTCAATGGCCGTAAGTTCCGAAAATCCTAAATAAACTCTTAAAAATGTTGGAGGAATGAAAAAAAAATGTCATCAGCGAGATTTGAATGTCTGTGCAGATAGGACAGGCAGTATTTGAGTGATAGAGACTCTGTATCCGATGAGGACAATCTTGTAAGGAAACGGTAAAATACTGAACAAAAACTCTAAAAATTTGGAACGACAAGGAAAGACATAGGCGCTTCAGAGTTGCTTATCCATTGAAACAGTCTTTACTTGTTTAAGAGTAAAGTTACGGTTTTTAAGGGTTCATCATCTCTTCGCTATACTCACATTCCTCATACCTCTTTTGCATTATGATTCATCTATTTTAAAGAAAAACAAATGATGTTGACTTATTTATCATTTCACTTTAAGAACGAAAGTGTGATTATTATTTGTGTCAAACAAACAATCTAAATTAAAGTACAGATTTTAAAAAAAATTGATTATGATTTTTTTCTATTGTTTTTATTTCAGGTGGAGAGTACTCTGACATAAAGTAGTTTATGAATAAAAAAAAATGAAATACCGAAAATATGAGACAATCTATGTAGCTGAAAATAACAGGAAAAAATCTATGCACGCAACAAATAACTCTCTTGAGTCATATCTGCCCTGCTCTTCATCGAACGTAAAAGGAAATCATCTTGCAGTACAGTCAAGGAGCGCAATGGAAATATCCCAAAAAAGATTAAAATGTATTCTTATCTGGAGTGCATTATTTATATCGGATAGTTGTAGTTATCGTTAATAACTATATATTGAGGACGACTAGATTTTATATCTAGACTTGTTATGTGATGCGGTAGGTACGTGATTTTAACACATTTAATAGCAGTATTCAGGTCACCTATCAATTTTCACTTGTGCAAGGGCATAACCAAGTTAAAATTTTAAGATGAGTTTATAAATGTATTCTACACGTATTGTAGTTTCTGAAAAGTGTTGCGATACATCTAGATTCTGCAATGTCATTGTTCAAATCATATTTGTATGACCGAATGTATTTTGCTGGTCAACGGCATGAAATATTGATATGATATGAATTATTTGCAAGATTTCAGCAGAATCGCAGCACATTTGAGATATCTTAATACTTCAAAAGTTGAATAATGAAATCGTACTATGATCCTTTGAGTGTATGTCATTGCACTAAATCGATTTATTAAGACACTCACAATACCCTACGATTACTCGCATACAAATATACTGCAGTATCACTTTGATAGGAAATATATTTATAAGATCGTGAAGAAGACATTGAATCCAAGTCAATGGCCTATACGATATTATATCTATAGGTAATATTTTATTTAATTGAAGAGTACAATTATTTGAGAAAATATTACTTAATTTGCCTCATACTGCATACAAACTGCGTCATGTTTTATCTGAGATTTGAAAATGAGATCACATCGAAAAGTACATTGCGATCAGTGACTTCTTAATAACTTGTTATATGTTTATATCTATTGTTATTTGTTTATATTTATTGAATGTTAAAGAAATAAGGTACTAGCATCATTTTCGATATGGGTTTTTATGGATTTGTAACGTAATCAAATCTCAGAAATCCTGAAAGAATCAATTGTTGATCTGATCACTTATAACTAGGCACCAATGTTTCAAAGAGTTATTTTGATCGATATCTTATTAATTATGTTTTGAATTTGTACTTAATCAAGTTTTTCTACATATACAATATTAAACCTGTGAAATGAATACATTTAAATATGAATACATTAAAATACAAGACATCACTTTAAAAATAGCATGGACTTTTGGTGACTTAAAATTTGGCAAAAAATAACAAACGGCAAATGCATAGATATACATAGTTTTGTTATGTTATATAAGGGAAGTTATTTGCAGATATATATACATTGTTACGTGTATCTTACAAAAGTAAGTGGTATCAATTTGTAGCTGACTTAAATGGGTTTCTTGCAGACATAATAAAAGGTATGTCTACAAGGATAAACAACCCACTTCCAATTATCCTCTTTCTTCGCTGCTGCACAGTCGTAATATTTTCCTCCAAGTGGCTGTCCCTTTGCCCAGTTCTCATTAGTTACTCTGGATCCATTGTTAAGGTAGACGTATACACCTTCCAGCTCGATATGTTTTATGGCAATCCAGACACCAACATCTTCTAAATGATCAATTACACAACATGAACTTTCATTCAGAAACAACAACATATATTATCTTAATATATATTTCTTATTTTGCTGCGCACTTGTTTTGAAAAGGTTGGTGGTATGCAAGTAGAGAGGGGATTAGTCTTAAAACTTATTTTAGATATGTTGATAGGAAGAATAGTTATAATTAATTAAAAAAACATAACCTGGCAAACAGATACCGACAATTATGAACAACAAAAACTCAAAACAATTTTTATGAAAACAAGTTGGAAAAAATGAATACATTGAAATGAATTTAAATGGTTTTGATAATTATATAGTTTTTACTGAAACTTACCTTCTTCTCTTAACTGTAAACCAACCATTTTCTCTATTTTTGCAAAAAAACATAACCTGGCAAACAGATACCGACAATTATGAACAACAAAAACTCAAAACAATTTTTATGAAAACAAGTTGGAAAAAATGAATACATTGAAATGAATTTAAATGGTTTTGATAATTATATAGTTTTTACTGAAACTTACCTTCTTCTCTTAACTGTAAACCAACCATTTTCTCTATTTTTGTGTTTTGGTGTTCAGTTAGACTTGCAGTCTCATCTTTGCATGCTTTCTGTTTAATCATTGATGGAAAAACGATAGCCATTAGATAAGGCGATTTAAACTTTCATTCAAACTTTTAATATTTTTTAAAGCCCAACGTTTTTATACTGGATAAATATAATTGTGCATTGCTTTACATAAAACAATACTTACCAATGCATCTTCAAATGCAACTCTTTTGGGAGAAATAAAGTAGCAAGAATTTTCTATGCGAATCCATCCCTTTTTGCACGCTATTCAAAAGAAGAACATTTTTAGTATGGCGAAAAATTAGTATCGACATAAAGAATAAAGAATGAAAAAATATTGAATTTAAACAACCTAATTACTTGCAAGAATGGCATTTCCCGCGTATCCATGTCCATCATTGTCACGTAGTCCGTAAATTATTACACCAAACGGTGACCCATCTGTTGTTCTAACTTTCATCACACCACTTGGAACACTTAACGTCCATACGCTGTAGAAAAATTCACCCACTGAAGTCGTGGAAAAATGACAAGTTTGGCTGTCGTGTGGGTTTGTTTCATTTATTTCGAGGTATTCCGGTAAACTGTTTTTTAAGATAAAAGTGGCAAAATTGAAATTGAAATTTCCTGGTACAATGAGGTTGTACTCATTGATATATTGGTTTATTCCGGGAATTGTTATCATAAACGTATCACCATATACATCATGCTCGACCGAAGCATGGGCAAAACTATTTACTAGCAAAGGCCCAAACGCCTCTATAGTAGCTGTTTCATTTTCTCGGATAATAAAATCAAATTTCTGATTTTTTGATAGAATTGCTGATGTTTTGTTTCCGTCAATAGAATATTGAATTTCTGTTTTAACGGGTGAAGTTATGCGCACCAAGGATTGGAATCTATGCAAAATCGCCGGAACGATAGAAATACTATCCAGTTTCTCAGTTGGTGGAACCATTTCCATGAGCATGCCACAGGATGCATACTTTCCAAGTATATTGCATGCGTTTCCTGCGAAAATTGCAACAGGGTGAGAAGCAATGATAGTTGTTCCTGACAAATCAGCCTTAAGTCCCACTTGAAATTTTTGATACCTATTTAATACAATTCTTATTTCGTCATAATTACCATATTTCTTACCCTCAAATGAAATATTGGCATTTGTATCGATACAAATTTGTTTTGTTCACTCATGTGTGAAAAAGGTTCTGAGTGACATGGTAGCTCCGCCCCTTGTGTATTCTGAATTTGCGGCTCCCTGTTGTTTTGTTTACTTGCAGCAGAGATGAGTTCAAACTGTTTAATAAGCAAGGATTTCTTACATTCCTTTAATAAGTAGAGATTATTATAGTTAATTAATATTTTCAGGGACTGTATACTTATACAAATTAATGTATAGTTTAGAATAAATTTAAAGAAATAATAAAGTCGTTAAATAAGGAAGCCATGAGAAAATTTTTATTCCTAAAAATAAAGTACAGGTTTATGAAAAAGAAATAGCTACATGTGGGCCTTTTTAAATTATTTAACATAAAATTATGTACTCAAAACTTGCATTGGTACTATTTAAAAATAATCATTATAGTAAGATATAAGATTTTTTGATTGAAAAAGCTACATGTTTTACAAGGACCATGCTAAAAGAAAAATAGTATTCCATGTAACCCTCATATAAAGCCTAACAATTTATTAAATGACCATGAAATAAAATTATGCGACCATTCTTCCGTAACATAATCAATGTGAATAATCATTGTGAAATTGATTAATGAATTACCGGTTGCTTTTAATTTATAAACAAGTTATTAAAAGAGTACATTTATTTAAAAAAAACATTTGAAAATACCGGGAATTGTGATTTATTTCTTTTTTGTTTTGCTAGTGTTTACAAGGTCGATTGATGTTTATAAAATGTTATCAACACCCATGGTTTCAATCGCCTTTGTGCAGAAAATCAATGCATGTTATTTGGGTATTAATTTGTATCAGCGTTACACATCATTGAACATGCTGGTAAACAATGACCCTAATTTCAATTTATGTAATTCGAAAAAAAATGTTATAAATGAAATGTGTATAAATTTCTTTCGGATTAATTAATTTTGAACATAATCTGAGGCTTCCATTATGGTGATTTACAGATGTAAACTCTAACATTTATAAATAAAACACTTGAAACCGAGTTTTGTAGAAATAGAAAAATCAACGATAATTGACATGTCAGTAAAATTAATCATGACTGAAAAGTTATACTTGGCAAAATTAACAAAGAATTTTTTAAAAGCCCCAATACTTAAGAAAATTCCCTTAGAGTATCCCGATATTATGGAATTTGGCCATATATTGATAATATAAATATAAATGAATCTCGTTTAATTTTCTGTATAAAAAATAAATATGGGAACCAGTATCAATCACAGAAGAATTATTAATATACCCGATAATTGTGATTAAATATTCATGTTCAGTGTAATTCATATACATGTATGTACAAGTAGGTGTGGAAGCCTTCTTCCTACATTATATAATAAATTCCAATTTCTATGCGCGTACTGTTCATAAATGACTTTCGCGTACATGTAAGGATTCCTGGCATACTACCCAGAATCAATTTCTACTGCCTTTTATAGTTCCATTGTTTATTGGAAATCTCATTTCTGAGTTAGCTCCGCCCATTAAATTAATAAACCCCACCCTCTGGGACTGCTGGATTGCTCTCTGGGACAGCTGGGACTGCTGGGACCGCTGTGGGACTGCTCTGGAACCGCTGTGGGACTGCTTTAGCAGTCCCAGAAAGCAGTCCCCGGGACTGCTCTGGGACTGCTTTGTGTCAGGTTGGATCTGGTCGGTACTGTACCTTACACAGTTAGTGTTTTATATTTATTAAGTAAAATATATTTTTGCTGATAGGTAATCCATGTGTCTGATTTTAATTCATATTTTATGCAGCCACCTGTTACTTAAAAAAAATGATTAAGTTAAAAATGTTTCATTTTTGATACGATTAGAAGCATTCCGTAAATCTTCACCACTATAGTCTCAATCATTCAGACCGATGTCTATATCAACAATTCAAAGCGGTTTACTGATCAAGGGTGATTCCCATTGTTTACTTCATTTGTTTCCAGGCGACAATTGATGACTACATCAATGTTAACTTGTCTATAATTGTGCTAGTATTTGATTTTAACACAGGATGACACATAGAAATTTTGGAAAAGGACACGAATGACCAAACTAACTTCAATCACTCAATCACAAAAATGCAACAGGGAAAATTCTAAATATTTTTTGTAATCCATTCATTAAGGACCATAACCGAATTCATCCTCATCTATTTCTTTAAATGAAAAAAAGTATCCTAAATAGTTGACGTCTCCAAAAGTGTATATTTTTTCTGCTTTTGTCAATATACAGTCGTGGAATGATTGCTCTCATCAAATTATAACATTAATACGTTATATTAAAGAATTCAAACTGTTTAAAGGATAATTGAATGGAATTGTTTACTTTTTTCTTGGATAAATCACAGTAGAGCAACACGGTCACGGCCACGGCGATTAATACCGAAAAAAGAACAATACTAAAAGCAATGTATATCTTTATCATATGTATGAATGGCGTATGTTTTGCGTACTGGCTTGCTTTTAAGATTATTCTTCTCTGGCTAATTGTTTCATACTGTTTCTTCTTGGGTTTCTTCTTCCTCAGCAATACACCAGGAAAAATGGTACAGTGTTATATTTAAGAAATGTTTTTAAGTTTTGTGTAATTTATTGGTTTGTTAATCACACAGACTTGTCACGTAGGCAAGATAGCGCGCTTCAAGAAAAGTATGCCTACGGGCATGTCTGTGTTATTTCCACACCAATAATCCACACCTAATTAAAAACATTCCTTATATTTACATTTTACGTGTTTGAAAGCACCACAAATGTTCTCAATATTTGAATTTCTCGATGCCCTATATCATTATACTTATTATACATATCAGCTGTAGCATTATTGTGACGTCACGTTAACGCAAGTTTCTCCGTGTATATTTCTACGCGTGAGTATACACGAAAATGACTTTCAAATCAATTTCACAGTTGGCTTTGTAGAAAAACACAGCGAATGTCAATATTAATAACATAACAGAAGTAGGTTTAAAATTGTCGTTGAAAATAAAAAAAAAACCGGTAAATAACAAACGGGTTTAAAAAAAATTACTTTAGTATACACGTGCATTTTACATTGCCTTTCAACCTTGTCTTGAAAAGAAATAATTTTCTTGAGCCAAGGAAATAAATTGTTTAATATTAAACTTAGTAAATATGTTAGCTAAACAAATATTTAGACCGAACATTGAAAAGTATATATTTTCATAGATTGATAGATGAAAAGTAACTTTACTGGGATAATTATTTACAAGTCTGGCAAGATATTCGCCCCCAAAATAACATCTGATTGTGATTGGGACAAACCCCTCAGTATCTCCGTCATAAGAGTCATATAAAAAATAATTACATTTTTTAATTGGGTCTAAAATATACAAATTTAATACATTTCCAATTATAAAAACATGAAATGGAGATATTACATCCAGGGATGTATATATGCATAAAATATGTAATGTATCAGGAAAAGAAATCGTCTCTTCTGTTCTTATACGCTAGCTATCCCAAATAATAATACAGAGGAAGCTTACTCCTCCATGGCACCTGATCCCATCTATTTTCAATGTCTTGTTGTTTAATATCCCTTTGTTCACTCATATGAAGACAAAACAAGTGGAGAGCAGCACATTTGTCCTATACTCAGTACTCAGGCCATTGTGCAATGATGGATCTTTTTCGTACCAGCAGGTGAAAGAGTCGCAGTACTGCAATGTAAGTGGATCATGTTCTCCTTACATCGTTGAAATTTTTTTTGGATCAGTTAGGTCTTTAAATTTTTCGTAGATTTGAGAGTTATCTGAATTTTTGAAAGACATAGTTTACGTTTGTTATTAAGTCCATTTGACGTACAAGTACCATGAGTGTATCTTGTCATTAATCTTAAAAAGTGCTCAAAACTCAAACTGTGAAACCAGGTTCGGTCCCTTAAAAGTATTAATTCTTCCTCATCTTCCCCAGAATAATATATTATATGTATAGTAAATCTTCAGATATAGAGTGTGTGTATTATACAACATATGTTTGTTTCAAATTGCACATTAATTTTCTTTTGATTACATAAGGAAATAATAAAGTATACAGTCAATAAAAATCTATTTTTATATTTTTTTGCGCAACTTTATTCATACCCGGAAGTTTTAATATGAAAATATCTTTAATGGATGTCAAGGCGTTTTTTAAAACTAGCTTTTGCGTTATCGTTTTACGTTTTTATCAATGTGCGGGTAAGTATTGCGAAAAAACTATGTTGGTTAGTGCACATTTTATTTATATTTTATTCTTGAATGCACACATGTAGTTTCATACCTTTTAAATAATTCATACGAGAAGGTTAAACATTGGTTACATTTTGAAAGTGATATGAATATCGTTTCTTTGATTGATTGATTGATTGTATATTGTTTAACGTCCCTCTTGAGAATTTTTCACTCATATGGAGACGTCACCGTATGCCGGTGAAGGGCTTCAAATTTAGACCTATACTCGGCACTCAGGGCCATTGAGCAGTGAGGGTTCTTTATCGTGCCAGCGCCTACCGTGACACGGGACCTACGTTTTTAAGGTCATATCCGAAAGACCCGTGACTTTCACTTCTGATGCCGAGCGCTTGGCGAAGGAACAGTCGCTACCTATTTTTACGTCTTAGGTTTGACGCGGCGCCGGGAACGAGAATCGAACCCGGGCCTCCCGATCACGAAGCGCACGCTCTACCACTAGGCTACCGTGAACGGTCTCGTTTCTTTGAAAAATACATTTAAATACACGTTTTTTTATTGTATTACATGTTTCCTCATCTTTCTTTTAAACACCATGTCAGGTAACATATCTCCATGTAAATATTGTACTTAAAAGCAGTCTTTTTTTTACCATAAAATATTCAACATAATATGTTTATTTATACCGGTGTTCTCCAAACACATTTTGATTTTTTTTATTTGAATACACTCTGCAGTTGTAAAATAAGTATTTATCGCTGTGCTGTGTCTGTTAACTGAGCAGGCATGCATTAAATTTACTTTCTAAGTTTATACCACTTGTGTAGTGTTCATCTTGAAGAATAAATGATTGAAATTTTAAATTATTCAATCATTTATCAAA
Source organism: Saccostrea glomerata (assembly GCA_003671525.1). Taxonomy (NCBI): domain Eukaryota; kingdom Metazoa; phylum Mollusca; class Bivalvia; order Ostreida; family Ostreidae; genus Saccostrea; species Saccostrea glomerata. Next base: position 141,428 of record PRKT01000421.1, read on the forward strand.
TAATTTCAGAATTTGGTATTCGTAAATGATATAAGAATAATAAGAAAAAGAAACTTTAAGACTATTTTCAATATTGTCTGAAAAAAATCCTTAAATCTCTGCATATCATTCTGATTTCATTTGTCAATGTTCTTCAATACTGTTCTTCTTATTCGAAATAAATATTAAGGATAGTAGTACATGAAATAGCAATTATCAATTAAAAAGGAAAATTTAAACTATTATAACAAGTACATTAACATTTATCAGCTCATCAATATTGACCCGTTTATTAAGAAATCATTTTTTTTCTATCGTAGACTCAATGCATGATTTTCAAATATATATTTTGATAAAATAATATACCTATATATATTAAATATGTAAATATCAAAAAAGCACATGTATCTTTTACCATTGAATTCAATTTTTTGTAGGTAAACTAACAATAAGTTCCGCGAAAGTAAAAGAAGGAGAGTCACTAGTATTAACATGCCAGTCAACAGAGCCTCTTGGGATGTATTCGTTTTACTCCCGGAGAAATCAGAACTACGAAATATATGGTATTGGTTCAGGGAGTTTCAAACAGTGTCAGAGTGAAATTGTTCGAGGATACCTAATGAAATGTGATTTTGACAACTGGATATTCAATCTGACAATTCTACAGCCTGTTCACAACCAAGTCGTCTTCTGTAACAGAACTAGAGGCCCAGATGACATTACCAGCATTCATGAAGCTATTTTTGTGCTTGGTAAATTTCATTTAAGTTATGTAGCTCTTGAAAGCATCGAGTGATTATACATACATTTGCCCTTACTTATTTTTTTTTAAATCTGGAAAATAAAAGAAAATGCTTTTTGAAGTTATTTCGAAAAAAATAATGCAGCAAAAATAATTGAATAATAAAGAATTTTTACATGACATCAAAAGTTCAGAGAAATTTAAAAGCTCCTTTTATTTTCACAATCAGTAACCATTTCTTTGTGACCAGTTTAATGATATTAATGGGTTAAATTGTTATATATTATCAAAGCTATCTTAAAATGCTGTGAAAGTGTTACTCAAAAGTGTCCATCATTTTCACGGCTAAAACTATATCTGTAATTCACAATGGTCATTCAGCTCTCCCTCCTATTGGGTGTTTTATATATATTCAAAACATATTGAATATTTAATTATGCGACATGTACAATGTATTTTTTACATATATGTAACACAAAAAATCTCGCACCATTTATAATTGAAAATTTAACATTAAGATTAGCATCATTTTCAATGCTTGCACAACACATAAAGGGAACAAAATATACAATATATGTTTTACAAGTCAAAAACGCAAAACGTACAATACATATTCAATATGTAAACATTTATACTATATGTGTACAATTAAAAGATTAACATATACATTGACTGTTTAACATGTTCAAATTGTATATTTAACATAAAAATAGATCTTTTACAGTGCCTGTCAAAAAAATTACGATATCTACACCATCTGAAATCGATGTTTTGTCAGGGAGTACTTATACCTTCACATGTAGAACATTTGGTTCCAGGCCTGCAGCAAACATTTCGTGGCACTTTGGCACTTCGACTCTTGCAGGGAACAATTCAGTGATATCAAAAAATGAATCTGAATTTGACGTTACCAGCATTTTAACTCTAATATTTACTAAGGAAGATCAAGGCAATGATGTATACTGTAGTTCAAACATTGTTGGAGAAATTCCGTTGGAATCATCAAAAACCTTTTTCAATGTGCTATGTGAGTAACTTTTTATTTTTTGTTGTTGAAAAATTCCTTGTAATTTGCTTTCAATTTTTCAGATTTTATATCTAAATCGTATATGAAAATCTGCATTCCTACTTTCAATGTAGCGATAGATAACACCAAAAAAAAACATTGATATCAGTTCTGTACTATCAAAGCAAAATAAGTTGTTCTTACTCTCCGTAGCATACGTTTTAAGTAATGACATCACATTTTGTCTTGACGAAAACTTTGACAATCCTTCTTTACTATACTCTTATCATGCTTTTTTAAAATACTACAACAATATGCATAAGATATCTGACTTGTAGCATTATACATCCTTTTAGATATATCAGAAGTCGAGATGATGCCAGAAAATAGCCTAAACATAGTGGCAGGACAGAAGCTGACAGTGATTAGTTGCTATGTTGAGAGCGCAAACCCAGAGGTCAATCTAACACACAGATGGGTGAAAAACAATGGGTACAACACCTCTTTGGTTTCTACAAATCAGCTCTATTTAATTAAATATGCCAGAGTTGAAGACAGTGGTAGATATCATTGTACAGTCAGTAACGCTGCAGGGAGCTCTAGTGGTTTCATTGACGTTAACGTGCGAAGTAAGTTTGCTTGATTTAATATATAAAATGTACTTTAAGCAGATGAATAAATCATACTTACATTTAATCACTTTGATGTTATATATATTAACCATTAGAAGTAATAAAGATGAAAGAAGTAAAAATGTTAAACGTCCTTTTTTTGAAATATTTTTATTATTCTCATAGGGCGAACAGAATGATGTTCTTAAGATATACTGACAAGTCGTATAGAGATTTTGTAAACAATTTCTACTTCACATAATGTAGATTGATACAATATTATCAGAGTATTTTGATTTTCAATTTCAGATAAACCCTTTCCTCCATTGATCATACAGATTTTCTGTAAGTCCAAATATGCCTACATTTCATCAAGGTCATCGTATCTCGGAGTTGACGGAAAACAGATTTTGCAATATAGTATAGTTGATGATTTATATGAAAATGCAACTGTTGAGGTTCTGAATAAAACCCAGCCTGAAGTCGATATCTTTAAAGTTCTAAATTTGTCACCTGGGACGGAGTACACATTTAGAGTTTTGGCGTCTAATTTCTATGGTATGACGTCATCAAAGAGGCAAAAGTGCTCAACAGACATCGTTGAACAAGCAGGTATACTTCTTTTTGTCATTAATTTTAATATACAGCCGTAAGCTTGGTTTAATTAACAGAAAACATTTTAACTAACAGAAAAAGTAGTCAATTTAATGCAAAATTAAGAAAGTATTACAAATGGTACAGATACTGTAGAAATATCATTCTCCGCGGGACACAAATGTTGGTGGATTTCGTTTGTCATTCCTATCCATGAACTTAAACATACACAATTAGATTTTGTCAATGTATATGTATATTATATACATCGTCTTTATATGTATGTTTACTGTGAATTAACTTCAATATGTACCCATGAAATTTTGCTTGCCAAGGAACATTAACCCCCACGATTTTAAATAATTCCACATCAATAAACATAAACTATGCGTACATGTTAATTGCATATGGAGAACGTGATCGTGAGCTTTAAACATGACAGAAAGAAAAGAAAGCTGTGAAATGGAGCCGATCATTGATGGAACACTGGGAAGTATTCTTTTTATAGTTATTTTGCTTCTTTGTGCCACTGTCCTGTTTAACCTAAGGAGTCGAAGGACTAATAAAGGTAATGTATAAGACTTCCTTTTAAGGATATCTTTGAAAAGTTATCTTAGGAATTTCCTTTGAGATAAATTAAAAATGTTTTACTATGCTAGTACTTTTGAACAAAGGGAGTAAAGAGGGGGAAATTACCTCATTTTTTAAATAGTAATTACTTCTATTGCAGGCAAAAGCGATACTGCAACTAGCAGGTAAATTGAATCAATCGTTATATATTAGCATATTCAGGTATAATTGTGATTTATATTAATAAAATTGATTCTATACTGAATCATAATTAGCGGAACTCAAAAAAAATATGCAATAATATATTTTTGTTTAAATGTTCATTTAAATAAGAACAAATGATGCCAGTTATGTTGATCAAGCTTTACCAAGTAAAGACCGTCATTATCAAGGATTTTCCACCAAAGGTAACATGCTTCTTTTTTATGCAAATTAGATATTAATAAATCATTTTCATGTCAGTTAAATAAGGGTATGAATAGTTTCTTTTTTATCCTTATGTATGCATCTAGTAATATTCTACCAATGTGAGTAAAAGTGATCCCCATAAGAGGATATTATAACAACAAAGAATGAAAACGTTTTTGAAGTAAAATGCATTTAATTTCATGTCAAGGTTTTGCTTGCCAAATATTATGTAAATACATTTGCCGTGCATTAGGTCACTTTTGTATTTTTGTTTTAGAAATGATGACTACAAATACATATGAAAAGATTGAAGGTAAACATTTAGATTAACTTCCAAAAAATGAGCAAATTCCTAAATATACATGTACATATACAATTTACATTTACAGTTGTAGGAAAAAATACTTTCGTTGATTGATTAACTTATTCATTTATTCCTTGTTTCTTACATATGGAGATATATAAAATATACATGACATACAATTAAATATTAAACACAGTACATTTAGACAGACACAAACATGAAAAAATAAATACAAAAACATATTTCGAAGTTTTAAGGAGAGAGGTGAAAGGAAAAAAAATAACTTCCAAAAAAATTAGTTTCCTAAACACATTTTTCAATTTGTGATTAACATTCACAAATTTAAGAAATATATACTTTAAATTCTTTATTGTTTACGAAGTGTATATTAATAATAAAAGTTTTCATATTTTTTGTTTCAAGCAGAATGTCATGAGAAAGAAAAAAGGTAGAATCTTAATATAATTACATGTAACAGTTACAGTTTACAAGTGATAGTATAAGTAATGGCTTACACTTTTTAAAGTTCAGATATACTGTTTTACAGACTTTTTACTCATTGAAGGAGGATAAGATAAGGTGTTCTAGCTTTGAAAGGATTATGGAAAGAAATTAACCAGTTGATGGGTAACCGGGGTATCAAAATACTTATTGCATTTAAATAAAAAAAAATATATAAAATATGTTATCTTAAAGATCTGAATACATGGAATTAACACATCCAAGTACTAGTATACAAGAAGAACAGTACATTAACAGAACAGGAGACACGGGTACGTTAATGGCCGAATTTATTTACCGTATTATATAATTTTTTTTTCATAACTAAATGTAATTCTCTACGTTATATCAAATACGTTCCCGCCCGCGTGGCGCAGAGGTTATAACGTCTTCTCTACAGCTAGGAAGTAAAGGTTCGAGCCTTAGGTCGTGGGTTTAAATCCCACAATGGGAGATGGAGTCCGGTCCATTGAACGAGACCGTATAGACCGAAGTCCCGTGTCACAGTAGATGCTGTCACTAGAAAGATCCCTCACCGCTCAATGGCCTTAAGTACACTGTACCGAATATAGGAAAACATTTTTGTAACTCTCCATCGAGAGGGACGTTAAACAACAATCAAATTAATTATTCAATCAATCAGCCATTTTCTGTACTGAACGATATCTTAACAACATTCAATGTGAATTCTCTTGTGTACGAGGGTTGTTTGAAAAGTTCGTGGACTTCTGTCATATCTGTTTGATTTGACGTCATTTGTTATCCAAATTTTGTAGAAATATTTAAACAATAAATCCAAATGATTTGTATTATTATTTTTTTCATTATTTCTTCTATCACGATTTATTGAGAACCTATCGAAATTTTAAAAATGAAAAAGTCGGATCGCAGAGCAGGTAAAAATTTAGTAAGTTAGAAACAACACACTTAATAATGTCTGTTGTCAAATTCTCTGTAAAATAGAGGAAAAATGATAAACAAAGTAGCAATTCAAATTAATAGAATTGTTACATCGGCTCGTATTTCAAATTATTTTGCTTTGTTCAAAAGAAATCAACTTGGGAAGATAGGTAGACCCCATTGAAAACGATGAGGACAATCTTGTAAAGAAACCGTAAAATTCTGAACAAAAACTGAAAAATTTGGAACGACAAGGAAAGACATTGGCGCTTCAGAGTTGCTTATCCATTGAAACAGTCCTTACTTGTTTAAGAGTAAAGTTAACGTTTTTAAGGGTTCATCATCTCTTCGCTATACTCACACTCCTCATACCTCTTTCGCATTATGATTCATCTATTTTAAAGGAAACAAATGATGTTGACTTATTTTTCATTTCACTTTAAGAACGAAAGTGTGATAATTATTTGTGTCAAACAAACAATCTAAATAAAAGTACAGATTCATTTTCAAAAAAAAAATTGATTTTGATTCTTTTTCTTTTGTTTTTATTTCAGGTGGAGAGTACTCTGACATAAAGTAGTTTATGAATTAAAAAAAATGAAATGCCGAAAATATATGACAATCTATGTAGCTGAAAATAACAGGAAAAATGTATGCACGCAACAGATAACTCTCTTGAGTCATATCTTCCCTGCTCTTTATCGAACGTAAAAGGAAATCATCTCGCAGTACAGTTAAGGTTGCGTAATGGAAATATCCAAAAAAAGATTAAAAATGTATTCTTATCTAGAGTGCATTATTTATATCGGATAATGTAATTATCGTTGATAACTATATATTGAGGACGACTAGATTTTATATTAAGACTTGTTATGTTATGCGGTAGTTACGTGATTTTAGCACATTTAATAGCAGTATTCAGATCACCTATCAATTTTCACTTGTGCAAGGGCATAACCAAGTTAAAATTTTGAGTTGAGTTTATCAATGTTTTCTACACGTATTGTAGTTTCTGAAAAGTGCTGCGATATATACGATATTATATCTGTAAGTAATATTTTATTTAATTGAAGAATACAATTATTTGAGAAAATATTGCTTGATTTGCCTCATACTGCATACAAACTGCGTCATGTTTTACGAAATGAGATCACATCTACAAGTGTATTGCGATCAGTGACTTCTTTATAACTTGTTATTTGTTTATATCTATTGTTATTTGTTTATATTATTTGAATGTTAAAGAAATAAAGTACTAGCATCATTTTCAATATGGGTTTATATGGGATTGTAACGTAATCAAAGCTCAGAAATCCTGAAAGAATCAATTGTTGGTCTGATCACTTACTGTAAACGTATTACATTTGGCTGTGTATTCTTTTTAGAGCTTTTGGCGGAAAGACACTTCCGCTAATTCAAGTTCAACGCTAAATGCTTTGTATTTATATACGTAAATAAGAACGATAAGATAAGCGCTAAATTAAATCTTCGCTATCTTGTTCAAAACTCAATTTCCGCCAAATATCGTACACGCTAAATATAATACATTTACAGTATAACTAGGCACCAATGTTTCAAAGAATTATTTTTATCGATATCTTATTAATTATGTTTTGAATTTGTACTTTATCAAGTATTTCCACATATACAATATTAAACCTGTGAAATGAATACATTTAAATATGAATACATTTAAAATACATGACATCACTTTATAAAATATCATGGACTTTTGGTGACCTAAAATTGTGCAAAATATAACTAACGGCAAATGCATAGAAATACACAGTTTTGTCATGTTATATAAGGGAAGTTATTTGCAGATATAAATATACATTGTTACGTGTATCTTACATTAGTAAGTGGTATCAATTTTGTATCTGACTTAAATGGGTTTCTTGCAGACATAATGAAAGGTATGTCTACAAGGATAAACAATCCACTTCCAATTATCGTCTTTCTTTGCTGCTGCACAGTCGTAATATTTTCCTCTAAGTGGCTGTCACTCTGCCCAGTTCACATTAGTTACTCTGGATCCATTGTTAAGGTAGACGTATACACCTTCCAGCTCGATATGTTTTATGGCAATCCAGACACCAACATCTTCTAAATCATCAATTACACAAATGAACTTTCATTCAGAAACAACAAAATATACTATCTAAAGAAAAATTTCTTATTTTGCTGCTCACTTGTTTTGAAAAGGTTGGTGATAAAGAGAGAGGAGATTAGTCTTAAAACTTATTTTAGCTATGTTGATAGGAAGAATAGTTATAATTAATTAAAAAAACATAACCTGGCAAACAGATACCGACAATTATGAACAACAAAAACTCAAAACAATTTTTATGAAAACAAGTTGGAAAAAATGAATACATTGAAATTATTTTAGATGGTTTTGATAATAATATAGTTTTTACTGAAACTTACCTTCTTCCCTTAACTGTAAACCAACCATTTTCTCTATTTTTGTGTTTTGGTGTTCAGTTAGACTTGCAGTCTCATCTTTGCATGCTTTCTGTTTAATCATTGATGGAAAAACGCTAGCCATTAGATAAGGTGATTTAAACTTTCATTCAAACTTTTAATATTTTTTAAAGCCCAACGTTTTTATACTGGATAAATATAATTGTGTATTGCTTTACATAAAACAATGCTTACCAATGCATCTTCAAATGCAACTCTTTTGGGAGAAATAAAGTAGCAAGAATTTTCTATGCGTATCCATCCCTTTTTACACGCTACTCAAAAGAAGAACATTTTTAGTATGGCGAAAAATTAGTATCGACATAAAGAATAAAGAATGAAAAAATATTGAATTGAAACAAGTTAATTACTTGCAAGAATGGCATTTCCCGTGTATCCATGTCCATCATTGTCACGTAGTCCGTAAATTATTACACCAAACGGTGACCCATCTGTTGTTCTAACTTTCATCACACCACTTGGAACACTTAACGTCCATATGCTGTAGAAAAATTCACCCACTGAAGTCGTGGAAAAATGACAAGTTTGGCTGTCGTGTGGGTTTGTTTCATTTATTTCGAGGTATTCCGGTAAACTGTTTTTTAAGATAAAAGTGGCAAAATTGAAATTGAAATTTCCTGGTACAATGAGGTTGTACTCATTGATATATTGGTTTATTCCGGGAATTGTTATCATAAACGTATCACCATATACATCATGCTCGACCGAAGCATGGGCAAAACTATTTACTAGCAAAGGCCCAAACGCCTCTATAGTAGCTGTTTCATTTTCTCGGATAATAAAATCAAATTTCTGATTTTTTGATAGAATTGCTGATGTTTTGTTTCCGTCAATAGAATATTGAATTTCTGTTTTAACGGGTGAAATTATGCGCACCTGGGATTGGAATCTATGCAAAATTGCCGGAACGATAAATATACTATCCAGTTTCTCAGTTGGTGGAACCATTTCCATGAGCATGCCACATGATCCATACTTTCCAAGTATATTGCATGCGTTTCCTGCGAAAATTGCAACAGGGTGAGAAGCAATGATAGTTGTTCCTGACAAATCTGCCGTAAGTCCCACTTGAAATGTTTGATACCTATTTAATACAATTCTTATTTCGTCATAATTACCATATTTCTTACCCTCAAATGAAATATTGGCATTTGTATCGATAACTAATCGGATACTGACGTTTGTATTATCTGTGTTTGCCGCGATCGTAAAATGACTCCCCAAACTAAGATATCCTTTTACCTTTGGGGCAGAGGTGGATACGATGTAGTTTGTTGAAAGTTTATCAACTGGAAAAATTGTCGAACTATCGGAATTAAAATCGATATCGTTCATAGACAATACCGACGCCACGGATGAAACGGTGATAAAGATAGCCTTATTTTCAATGGCCAAATAGGTGGGAACCAACTCATTATGAACTTCAATCTTAATTATTGTGAAATTTCCTGATCTTTCGCTTGATAGAGATACCAGATTGGAACTCTGCTTTTCTGAGAGTGTAGCGGTAATATTGAAACCATTCTCAGCTAGGACAAGAATCGTTCTGTTACTTTTCTTTGACTTAGGACTACTTTGAATAAAGCTAACTAGGAAAGAGCGCCCTCTGCTGCCTGCAAATACAATCAATATTAGGTATGAATATTTAAAAAAAAACATAGCAAGAGAGAGGTCTGTTAAAGTGAATATATTTATAATGCATTATCTGGTATGCAATATGTATTAAAGATATGAGCGTTTGTTAATTATAGCATCATATTATGAACACAAGTCGACACAGGTTAATGTATGTGTAAAAACATCCATGTGTGGCAAACATCAAAAACTCTTTAAGGTCAGGCGACACGTTCCTCAAAAATATATATATTTTTCCCAAGACTTTGTCATTGAAGTCCTGGTTCTTAAACATGTTTCCTTACAAAAAATTAGAGTACCATACCAGGTATTTGGACAAGATACTAGTGGGTGAAAATTCTTACATAATCCTTATGTGTAATGTTCTGAATATTCCATATCGTAAAATTTTGGTGTACTTTTTTTATAAAACATATTGAAAACAATATAGCAATCACAAAAGATTGACAAACATGAATTATTTTTAAATGATACCAAGAAATTCAAAAACATATACCGGTATCTGACCAACGTGTCGTCTGACATTAAATATCATATTTGGAGAATACTCACCATTCCATGTTCTATGTATTTCCTGTGAATTTCCCAGTTGACATCTTGTCTTTTGCTTTAAGGTATACAGTTGATCTAAATTTGAAGATACGAATTGAAGTGGAAGAATTGGAAAGAAATTGCATTATATATAGCTAAATTGTGTTTATCCAATGTGCAAAAGCCAATTATATCTTGAATTGAATGCTCTACGTTTATAAAAAAAAATGAAGGTGTATATGGGCTATGTCAGTTCTTCGTTGCTACCTTATTTTAAAATAATTATAATATAATAAAACATCTAATCTAAAACACATTTTCATGTTTTTAAGACAAAGAAGCTCTTCATCATTTAATCATCCCTACATTTTTAAATAAATTGTACAAAACAACACAATTTGTATCAAGTAATGTTAATTACAATGATTGCTTCACATCACATGTAATTTTCCAACCTAAGAAAACTAAATGTATATTGCAAGTGAATTCGCCTGCAGGTGGAGCTTATGTTTATTATGTTTAATTCTAACTTCATTTCTTCACAAATGCCTTCAACGGTTTGGCAGTTTAGAATTTATAATTTCAAATGCTACATCTTTTTGGGTCTATTGTTGTTTTTTTTTTTGGAAGATGTTTAAATGACTTCATACATGTAGTTATTTTCCTTTATCTTCTTGTGACTATCTCTCTATGTGAAGAGATAAAATCATTCATTTCTAAACTTTCAAATTCTCTTAATGCAAGGGTGTGCCGAGCAAAGATGAGCAGATTGAAGATGTGATAAGTCCCAAAAAAATATGAAAACTTTACACATACACATATATTTTTACACATACAAGAGAGAGAGAGAGAGAGAGAGAGAGAGAGAGAGAGAGAGAGAGAGTTGACACCTGATTCAGGAATTCTCGTGAGTTTACAGATCAAGCGATATCAAATAGGACAAAAAAGACAAAAAAACCAATGCAATGAAAATGCAGTTCTTGTTTTCATGAAAATAATAGAAATTGAGCAAGATATGCTTGCAGAAGATTTTTTCCACGCATTATAAAGTAACTAAATTTTGGGGAAAAAAATTCTTTATAGTTTTTTTCTAGTATGTATTTTTTACAGTCACGAAAAGGCCAATTAAATGAGTTACGTGAGTAAATGTTATTTGGAATTTCAAAACAGATATAAACCTCCATAATTCTGATAGAATATTAACCCATACTTTACAACACTATTTAAAAAATAGAAAAAAATTGGATGTGGATTAGGTTGGGAGATATAATTCAGAATCAAAGGTTAACTATACATTAAAAAAGATTTTACATGTACACCAGAATACTTATTTTCATCATAAATTACGATATAGAAAATATACTTACCTCCATGAAGTACATCTTTAAAAATAAATGTTAAACATAATTAATATATAAAGTTGCTTGCCATTTACTTTCGAAGAAAGGTCCATTTCGAACATTATATTTTACTTATCACATACAAACGTACGTTACACAATTATATTCATTACGTCAAATACATGTTTGCTGATAGGTGATCCATGTGTCTGTTTTTAATTCATATTATATGCAGCCAACAGTTACTTAAGAAATTGATAAAGTAAAAAAAAATGTTTCATTTTTGATCCGACTAGAAGCTTCCGTAAATATTCTCCACTATAGTTATAAACATTCAGACACGTCTTTATCAACAAATCGAAGCAGTTTGATGATCAAGGATCAAGGGTAATTTCCATTGTTTACTTCATATGTTTCCTGGGCGTCAATCGATGGCTACATCAAGGATTACTTGTCTATAATTGTACTAATATTTGATTTTAATAAGGATGAAACTTGGCCATCCAGACAACTGATTGGTCCAACGTACTTTTAGTCACTGTTAGGTTAACAAAATGGTCCCGTTTTAAGACTTTTGCAAGACTATCAAAATACATGTAATAACCATAGACTCAGAAAACACCGGAAGTAGGTAATTATTGCAGTTATACAAGTGGTCTTTTGCAAGAAGCGCTGACTTCTATAGTTGACGTTTTACTTGGAGATTTAAACTTGTAAAATGTGCGGAGGTATACAGAATTGATCATAGGTATGGTGTTAGGGACACTTATATGTAAGGCCCGGGGGCTGAGGGTAGAGTGGTTGTCGTTTTCTTAAAGGATAATTTATATGTTTTTGAAATTAACTGTTAATTTCGTTGAATTACATGTTAAGCTTAATATCTATATCGTCAAAGAGCTTCCGAACATTGTCTAAGTGTTAAACTAAGCCGTCAACGGTTACAGTCAGCACTTATTGCAGAAGTCCAGTAATGTGATATTTCCGAATATTTTTTTTGTGATCCACACTTTAAGGAATATAGCCAAATTTATCTCTTTCAAATGTTTTGTAATGAAAAAGTTTCTTAAATAGTCGACGTCTCCGAAAGTGTCCACTTTTCTATGCTTTAAAGCACGTCAATACACAGCTGTGGAATAATCATATACACCCTTAATAAGTTATAAAACAAAAATCAAATTGTTAAAAAAATAAATGAATGGAAAATGTTTACCCCTTTTCTGATTAATGTCACGGTAGAGCAACACAGTCACAGCGATTAATCCCGAAATAAGAACAATACTAAAAACAATGTATATCTTTATCATATGTATGTACGGCGTTCTGGCTTGCTTTTTAACTTTCTCCACTCTGGCTAATTTTTTCATTTTTGTTTCTTCTTGGCTCTCTTCTTCCTCAGAAATACACTAAAATAAAAATCGGTGTATTGTTATATGAATAACACAACAGAATAAGGTTTAAATTTGTCGTTGAAAATATAAAAACGGCGGTAAATTACGCAGGGGTTAAAGGAAAACCTTACTTTAGTATATACATGTGTCTCCCGTTGCCTCTCAACCTGGTTCTGAAAAGAAATAATTTTCATGAACCAAGGGTTATGCATTGTTCCAAGTTAAATTTGGTAAATATTTTAATATCAAACATTATTAAAAACTAAGATTTAGATATAAACTATATTTATAAATGAAAAGTTATTACACCGTGACGATTATTTACCAAAAATATGACACGATAGCCATGCACTCTGGAAAACCCCCCCAATAAATAATTGTGAGTGGAACAAACCCCTCGGTATCTCCGTGAAAAGAACATATAAAAAGATTTTCACGTTCTGAACTTGGTCCGAAATATTACTCCTTTCCTGGTTACTAAACACAACTCAGGGCTTTATAAACGTGAAAATTTGAGCGTAGACACTCTCAAATTCTTAGTAGTTCCATAGATATATTATCTCAAGTAGTTATGCAGAGGAAGCTTATATGACACCTGATCCATTCCTGAATGAATTAGAGGTCCATGTTTGCTCTTCTCCTGGCCTGAAGACCATAAACTGAGAACAGACTTAAGTCAAAATTTTTATTTTTTGATTTCTTGCGTTCTTCTTAACGTATTTGTTTAAAAAATTGCAATTCTCTACATTACTTAAATTTAAATATTTGGTGTAAATTTTATCTTATTATCATAATTATTTCAAAAGCTATACTGAATTTAAATTTTGACGTAAGTCTTTTTTCAGTTTATGGTCTTAGCTTGGGGCGTGATCTGTATATTTTTAATTGAACTTTGAGCTTGAAAACTTTGTTATCTCCATATATTACATGTATATTGCGATCTGTATCCTGTACAAGAGGACTTCGTGAAATTGCTTCAGAGTGTTAGGTTACATTGCGTTAAAAAGAATAGAAAAAAACATTCATGATTATATTTACCGGTTCTACATATATGTTTTCTATAGATCTTGTGAGATGAATTGAATCAGACACAAGGATTTCCTCACTTTCTGCCTGTTCGATAAAAAGATGAAATAACTTATTGTAAAAAAATCAATATTTTTAAGAAATAGAGCAATTTCACCATCTAAAACATACTTGAATTACATTTATTTTTGATTGATTTAAAAAAGAATAGATATAATCATAATAATAATTATACGTATAGATAGAATCATAAAACAAATTTCAAATCTCTTTGCTGTATAAAAATCATAGCAGCCATAGCAAAAGAATATCACATTTTGTCCTAGGTACTCGTTAATAGATTTTTTTCTCTTGTTAGTTGGTAACAGGCTTGGGGTAATGCTAATTGTAATTATGGTAATGCATTGCAATGCGTCACATAAACTTAAAATTACAAAGCATTATTTTATAGGTACCTATTTTAAGAAACTAAGATAGACATTGAAATTATTGGGTTTTTAAAAATATTTATTTATTTTTGCAAATGATGAAATTGAATGAAAAATTAAAATTAACCTATCTAAATAAAATTTATGCTTCTATTTTAATACACTTTTTATTCTGTTGAAAGTACACTTATTTTACATTTGAGATTTCAAAGTTATAAGTTATATTAGATAAGATTTGATTTCAAAGAATTATTTAAGATTTTATCTTTTTAATTGCATGTTAGTTACACTTATTAATATACACTGTAAACTGATAATTGCAAGCTTTTGAAAAGTTGGTTAGGGTTAGGGTTATTAGGGTCATTCAAACACACTATGCCCCTGAGTGATGTAACAGTTAAAACAATGTATTGTCTGGAGAAGTGCTCCAAATCAGCAGCCCCCTTCTCATGATCCTCTCAATAAAACATTAATTGAGATGGTCTAGCTGGAACTGACCCAGAAAAAAACATTGTACTAAAGAAAAAAGAAGACATGCAGTTATTCTACGCTTAGCAAACTGTCTACTTACGAGGGTTGATCCAAAAGTAATGTCACAACTTCGATAAAATCGCTATCCGTCGATGTAAAACAACAAAATTATAAATGATGAAAGCTACATTTATTTCCAATCAGACCTGAAAATTTCAATTCAACATGATTTATACTTTTCAAAATATCGGATTATATACAACGTGCGATTATGGTAGTCGCCGCAGCTAAATAACGTCATATGACGGATACGCGCCGTCATACAATTAAACGCTTCCCTTCGTTTCATTAAAAAATATTTGAGAATAGATATCCACAAACACGTTCACAAATTTCACTTTCTTACCCTTAGTAACCATAGTACACTCACTATTTTCATAATTAATTCTGTCAAAATTCATTGAACAGTAGTAAAAGACCAACTTAAAATTTCACATATCGCTCTATCCGTCTGTCTTTTTGACAACGTCACACAGCATTGAACATTTCAGTCCGCCCTCCCATCTTTTGGTTTTCTTGTCATCTGCTGAGCATTCAATGACCCATCATCCACCCAAAATCGCTGAAACTATCTAAACAAGTCTCTTATTTACATTCTTTCCTCCGAAAGTCTGGTGAATTAACGTAACTGTCTCTACTGGCGATTTCTCCATTTTGAAGCAGAAATGCATTACAGTTTGTTTTGGCTTTCTTGTCCATTTTGACATTTCCTTTTTTCAATGCACCGGAAAAAAATCAACGATGTTTTTCATCAAACATAGCAGTGATGTCATATAATTTTCAATTTAAGACTAGAAAATGATGTAAATTTTTGTCTTTCAAAGTATTTTGCGTTTTGGCGCTTTTAAAAGATGATTTTTAATGTGTTTGTCTTTTTATACTAAAAAAAGAACACTTTAATTTGTGACGTTTGGTTTTGACGCGGCGACACCCCCTATCTTATTTGTTTTAAACATCTATAAAATAAATTCAGTTAAACATTATTGAATGAAAAATCAAAGTTTAATTAAATTTATATTTGTTCATCTTTTGGTATATAATATTTGATAATATGACACCAAATATAAAAGATATGGACACTGTGACATTACTTTTGGATCAACCCTCGTAATTAACAAGTTTGTCAAAACATTAGATCACTAGATCAAAATAGCATAATAGATGCTTATTATTAGCTATTTTTGGGCAGGAGTTAAAGTGACCTAAAAGTTAAATTAGCTTTATGACATCAATAGTTACACAAAAAGTGCATATTGTACATGTTTTGTATTACTGTGCATGTTTCATATTACTGACGATTTAAAAGTTTGAACTTCCAATGAATACAAGTTATTGACTTTATAAATTGATGTATATACAAGTACTTGAAATCAAATTTGAATCAACATTTATCATGTTTAGTTTTTTAAGGGGTTGATGCATGCTTATGAAAAAAAATTGCTTTTGTATTTTTTGTTTTGTATTTCTATTTTTGAAAACCTCCAAAAGTAATGGTAATGTTAATGCATTACTTTACTTAAGTAATGGTAAAGTAATACATTACTTTAAGAAATTAGAGTAATGGTAATGGTAATTTCATGCCCAAATTGTTTTAGTTATGGTTATGTAATGCGTTACTTTACAATGTAATTCGTCCCAAGCCTGGTTGCTTGCATGTTACAGTGTATCTATTATTGTTATTCTATTTGGATACATTGTATTTCAAAATTGAATGATTTCAGATACACAGGAATGTGGTTTTCTTTGTAAAATTTTAATTTTTTCAGAATTATGACTCTTTCAAATTAAAAACAAAACCCAAAAAAGTGAATTCTCTCTCTCTCTCTCTCTCTCTCTCTCTCTCTCTTATCATCATTATCATTTAAAGAACTTACCATTGTATCGCCGATAATGAATTCAAAAGCCTGTCAAAGTTCAATAATCAACATTTACGAAATGTCATTTATTACATATATTTATTCATATTTTTTTTAAACGATTCCAAAATAAGGCAATGTATCTATTAGTTCCTGTATTTTCCTGTTTCTGCTTCTCCAGTTTTCCATTTCTTTTTAGACATCTTTTGTCGTATCTTTTTGGATGGAAATTTATCCAAAATATAATAAAACTCGGTAATGTTATAAATTGCATTTCAAATATTTTGAAGATAATATTCTCTTTCTCGCTTACCTTTTGACACGAAAATTAATAAAAATCATATATTGTTGAATCACCTTAAAAGAGCCTTAACTTTTAGAAGAAAAGACAAAGCCGCTAAACATAAATACCAAAAACTTCGATCACGTGACTTCCTTATGTATCTCAGCCATTCATTGGACACACAGTGGGAACATACAATTTCCATGCATGTTTGATAATATGTGATGGTGTCTGTTATATATAAAAAAAAAGATATTTGCTCTTGCGTCAATCATACTTATGGAAATGGTATTTTTGTCAAAGGTGAAGTGGTTATAAATGAACAGTAGACAACAACAACACAACTATAGTTAGAACAGTATAAAAGATTTTTAAGTAAACTCTTGTTAATGAAATTAGTTTTTCTTAGAATTTCAGATTGTTTTATTTTATGTTAACCATTTTAGTATATATCATTTCTATTAATTCTGAAGTAAAGTTATGGTGAAAAACCTAACTATTCACTAATTTGATTTCAAGGTTTTTGAATTTAAAAGACCTTGAAAAAAAGTTTCATAATGTTATCAAAACTATGAGTTGGCTATGGTATTTCTTTCTTTTTCCTGAGAATGTGAACATTGTTTAAAACAATAAATGAAGCAACTTATTGATCAGGCAATATTTTATAATAATCACGCTTTTCATTTTTCCTATCAAGGACTCTTCAAAGTTTAATTCTCTAGCGCAACAAAAAAACATCTAAATGACGCACGGTTTTACATTTTTCAAACATTTATTGTTAATTCATCATTAATACACTGTAAGGTCCCATTGTTGAAATTAAAATTATGCTACTTTTCACTCTTCACGATAATTTCGAATGAAAAAGAGTTTAACAAAAATAACAAGGTTTAAAAGGAAAACGATTTATTTATAAACTGTAGATTTAGTGGGGCTTTTTTTCTGATCAGGAGTGCCGAAAATCAGCGCTACCACACAGAGAAGAAACATAGGGAAATAATTTAGAGCGACCGTATTGCTATTATTATTGTTTAACCTTGTAAAAGTCAATTCCATATAATATATCTCAGAGAGATTTATTATTCAGGATATAATGACTATGTTTTTATCTAGAAAATATGTGTACAGGGTTGTACTGGGGTATATTTAGATACAGAGACTGGCAAAAGTATCACGAATGGAAGGAAAATTCTACATAAACAGACCTATTTTTAAATATAATAATAACACGATTTGAAAATGTACAATGTAGTTAGAACAGGAAAACAAATACTAGCTGGGTTAGGAAAAAAAATAACATTAAATGTGGTATTTATCAAATATTTCTCTTTAAAAAAGTTAATCGAGGGGAATCATATTTGAAGGATTAATTAAATAACAAATGCGTAATTTCTAACTCAAACATACAATCTTTAATTTTCCTTCTATCATATCAAGGAATCGTGCTAAATCAATTCTATGCTAAAATGTTCAAAGAATTTCAGCTAAATATTGAGCACGCTTACTGTAGCACATTTTAAAATATACGAATTAAGGCAACCATTTTTTTTAATCATATGTCCTTTTTATCCATAAACATTTAAATTTATTTTCTAGTGTACATTGCTTTATTTCTATTGCATCCTGTGTTAACAGAAATATATAAAAACACCTTCCTAGAATTGTCGTGACTCCGTATGTAACTATTCTAATAATATCTCCAAAACAAAGAAGTATCGGGAAGTACAACGATTTTCAGTTACTTTGATATATTTGAGGACATCACCAATAATGACAAAAATTAAACATATTTTTATGCACACGATGTTTTGATTGAAAAAAAGAACGCAATTCACAGAAGGATTCACATAATTGTATATTTTTCATATAAGGAAGCAAAGGTTCTGTGTTCGTACAATCTCGATTATTTTTTTTAACAATGGTGAAAATATATTAAAGGAATCATGTTGAGGAAAATGCTTCAATATGATTTTTATGATTTTTACTTAGCTACAGTATATGTAGGTCATTAATTGTCTGACTTAGAGAATAAGATTTGTTCTTTTTTAAATTCATTTTTTTATTAATAGGATGTATTAAACTCTTCTATCCTTGTTTCTTTTTATTGCTAAATGACTTTAAGTGTATCTCCGGATAACTGATATGGCTTTGCTCTGTTTGACATAAATGAAAACAGAAGGTTAAAATTTGATATATTAGTCATTTATTAATAATTAAATGACAAAACAACCATTTCTTAACATATACATGTAGCATAGTTGATACTTTCAAAAACAATTTAACACATTAAGTAATAGAAAATTTTTTTTGGGAAAGTAATGTATTTTACTTTGAACTAGCAATTTTGGACTTACATTTTTTTTTTCATTTAAACATACCGAAAACGTTTTCGGTGTTTTATTTATGGGTCGTAAATTCTGTGTTAAAAGCCTTTTGTTTTCATTTTCCTTACAAATAAATCTATTACAATAAAAAAATCCTTTGCTTAAATTAAATTGGCAAAATAAGAAACAAACGTAACACAAGGTTAGAATTTATAATCGATAACACACGGAAGGCTGAAATTATTTTGCATACAACCATTAAAAATCGGTATGAAACGATGCATTCTAAGACTGTATATTGTTGTTGTTATATTTTGCTTCATTCGATGTATTCTAATTTACTTAATGAAGATTTTGTATTTAAAATCAAAAATGTTTCGACCAAAAACATCAGTGACATTTTTTCAAACATATGTCCTATTTTGAACAATGGAAAAAATGTTTATAAAAACTAGAGAATGGTGATCATCAAGTTTACAAAAATCAAAGGTGAGTTAAGGAAACATTAAGATATTCTTACTTGACTAATCATTAATAAATAGTAAGATGTCGTATGTGAGATAACGTCAATATTAGAACACAAGCATTTATAACATTGGTATCAGGGATGTAAATAAACTAAAGAAAAGGAATAGGACCATTTGAATACTAACAAAGATTTAAATGCTTTTGTTTCATTATGCTGAATCTGTCACTTGGATTGAAATCTCCGATCGATAACGTCATGAGTGCTTATCAAGTTGCTCGCAATTGAGGTCTGATCGTGTTGTGTAAAGAGAATATGGCTACAGTGGTATGTATAAAGGTACGTAAAAGGGAATAAGAATCAGATGTCGTGAATATTATGGGATATTCGTATGAATAATAAAAGTTGTTTAAACCTGTATGCTTATTTACTTTCATCGATTATATTTACGTTTGAAGACATTCAAACAATAGTATTTAACTATCCCGATTGGCCTTTCATTTTTCATTCATGGCAACAAAAGTGTAAAAGAAAAACAGTAAGCTGGATACTTTAAAACATAACATTCATACAAATCAAATGCTCGCCTTCTGAAATTCTTGGAAAGTGCTATTAGAATCCCTATGCAGCATGGTTTCAATGAAAAATATCTGGTTATATATATAAAATTCAAAACATCAGACAATGTTTCGTGCAAATGTGTGGAATTAATTGATCGGACAGGGGGATTCTCTAGCAGCAAAATATTTTTTTCAACTTTATTTTTCACGTAAAGAAGTTATAATATCCCTGGGTAGATTTTTTCTTTAAACTTATATCGCTATTAATAGCAATCACGTGATGATATAGTGGTGGTGCACTTCTTAATTTCAGATAATATTTGTCTTTATGCAATGGCTTTTAATAGTTTACTTTTTATCAGCGACTTTTATAGATTATCAAACTCAATTTTTCTCTAAAATTATCTTTGATTTTTATCAAATTTTCCGAGAAATGATTCGAATGCTTTCTTCCCCTACCCTTGATTAAAAATGGATGCTATAAATGGAATGACACCATGCTTGTCAACACAACTCTTATCCATGTAGAAGTAACTGTCTTGTATATTGGCGTTTTTTTTCTCGTTTGTTAAGAACAGATGATACAAACATACATCCATTTTGTTTGTATCATTCGTCCTGAACATAATGTATCTTTTAAGTAGGGGGGCAGAGACAAGGGTATAACACCCACCGAAGACAGCAATTTATAAGCTTTGTCCCTCCTCGTCTTAGATCCTATTACTACACTATTTATAAAAAAATCTCTATTTGAATTTGTTACATTAACTAATGAGGCAACGAGTTTCTTTTTTTCTTCATTTCGTTTCCCAAGTTGTTATTCTGATCATCATCTGCTGAAATGTTTGTCATGGTGAACAGCGCTAGCAAGTATACTATTTCCGTCTTGTGTTTTGTTTTACATCAAGATATGTTTTGGCATATATTTGAAAGATTTTACAATGTAATCCACGTTGCAGGAATACATAACTGAAACACGATAATTGGAATGCCAAGGATATTTTTATTCCGCCTATACATATGAAATCTAGTGTAATGAACAGAGAAGAAAGCACACAAATAACATGAAAAACCCCAAGTCATAGATTAATATAGTTGATGAATACATTGACCAATCAATAAAGACAAACACACATAAAGAAAAAAATGGACATTGTAGCTTCTATCCTGTTTGATATTAACCTATATTATCATGATTATGATCAAGTTAATAGATCAAATTCACTCCTCTGTGTTCTGTGAAGAAAGTGCATGATCATGAGTCAATATCACTTTTGTTGGCCATCACATGGATTAGGCATTAGAGTGACGTCATCGATGGCAATATCACCCCTGAATGATCGTCCCCTGACAGCTTCAATAACGATCTAAACAGAAAAAAGTAATTAGGTGAAACAATCACTTTTTAAAGGAGATAACTGGAATATTGTTAAACATTCTTTCCTTTGTATGATTTTTATCTTCAACAATATTTGATATTAACAGTTTTATAAGCAAAAATTAATTTTTGTTGTATTATTTGCGAGGATATCTTAAATTGTATGTTTCCGAAAATTAAAAAGAGTTCAGTTGTTGTGGATTGACAATATTGTATCGTAATTTATAATAACAAAGGTATCGAGCACAAGTGTTGGAAACCTACGTCCTCTCACTTCATTTGAAATTATATCTTTCTTGACATTAAAAAATCGCTGAGAATACTTCTCGCTAAAAATATAAACCAAGTTTTGCTACTTTTCCATCTACCTAAATAGTTCACTTATACAGCATATAATTTCTGTACCATATGGTTATGTCAAAATTGATATGCTTACGTATGTCTCTGGATCCAGGTGAATATTACGCTCTACTTTATGCCACTGGTCTCCTTGTGATCTTCTAACCGAAAATACTTGTTGATATCCGTTTTCAAACTTGTAAGTGTAAATGGAAAACGATCCTATGTGTCTTCCATACATGTGGTAATACAGACTCAAGCAATATGTTGTATCTTTAAAAAATAAAAATAAGTTAAATAGAATTTTTATTATTTCCAATTAAAACTGTATAGATGTTTTTTTCTTCCAGAGTTATATTCACCAATTTCAACTTACAAACAATTTTGCAGTTTTTAATTTGCCAAGTCATAGTTTTGTTTAAGAGAATATATATATATATATATACTGTTTTTTGAAGGGGAACTCGACCATTTTAAATTTGTCTATTTGTAATAAGGACGAAACGGTGAAGAAAAGGGGCTACAATGATCCTATTTACAATATCATAATGACCATGATAAAAAATATAATATTTTTATATCTGTAAAACGCATTGTGATGAGATTTCTGAAAAGTAACTGCTGGTGATATTTTTAAAGTAATTATTTTTAATAGCAGTAACAGCTTTCAACAAATATCACAAAGTCGTTTCAGGAAACCTAATAACAAAGAAATTAAAGATACTGGAACGTGTTGAGTAATGTTTAATTACTCGGGGCTCCTCGGATGGCTCGTCCCTTGCACAGTAAGCTCGGGTGTTATCGGTGTTCAACTATTTTGCTATACAATTCAGTGATTCAATTCGATATTCCTTAATATATTTTTTCTTTGAATTGTCATTTACGTTTTTTTGTGGCACGCCAAACCATATGCTTCTGCTTGCAAATAATATTAAGAGAAGGTCGTAATTAAAACCTAAATAAAAGGAAAAATTAGAAAAGATAGAACTATCTGGTTAATTTCATACAGAGCGAAATCTGAAATGAATTTTAAGACTGTTCAGGCAGTAAAACGAATCGATTTGATGCATAACCCTCCACTAATTACATCCGAGGTTTGTATGAAGAATAGCGGAATAAAAAGGGAAAAACTGAATGAGTAATTTGCTCATACAGTAGGTAAATATGGCGGACGGAAGCAAGAAGAAACTGTCATGGATTAAATCCATTGATTTGTGTTTAAAACAGTGACTGTGTCACTTAATCCATACGTACCTTCAAAAGCGACATCCTTGTCAAAAAAGTAGTAATTTCCACTGCGCCTTCGTCCCGTGGCTTCAAAATAGAAATAGAACTGCCCTTCGTAAGCGGATGAAGGTCCAGTTCCTCTTGAAGGTGTCGGTCCCTAAAATTTGAAAACAAATATTTAAGGTTCATAAACCCTCTGCTCACTCATATAAAATGTTGCTTGAACATTAATGATTTTTCAAAAGAAACGTATTTTATAAGAAAATACAAACAATCATAGCGTAGCTTGCGGGGCAAAATTGGACAAAAAAGACTCGTCAACTTGGCAAATCTATAACGGAATAATAGACATTTGTCTTTAAGACCTGTCTCTCTTATCAGATTATCAATTAACTTAAATTAGCCATTTTAAATCATTAATTCTATCTTTTTATTAAGTTTAAAAGCATCTTGAAATAAGGAACATAACTTAAGCTGAAAAGTATATTTTAGAAGCAACACAATGTGAGATCAGTGCAAACATAGACTTCTAAAAAATGACAGATAGGATCGGTGCTACACGTATATACGAGCGAGAATATCCTGTCGACCGGTCACACACACTGTGTTACGTTACCTGTCTTCTAAACCAGTAGGAGGAGGGTCTATGTGTATCTAGGAAACATGCAGGGTCATTTTCCAGTTCAAATCGACAGGAACGACCTAAAACAGTAAAAAGGTATAACATATAATAAGCACGCATCAAGTTATGATGCAACACTAGACCTTTGCAGTAAAAGTTAAGAAAAAAAAACTTACATTTAACAGATGATCTCGCGTTCTGAACTTCAATACATTATCTAATGGGTTGAAATTAGCAAGTTTAGTCAAAAATAAAATTGCAATAAATGTTTTATTTGCAAAGCAGGCACGTAGCAACAGGGGGTGGGGGGTACTTTTTACTACAGTAAAGTGATATGAAGAAAGTGTAGTATTGTTAGGAAAAATTGATACTGAAATAAGTTATTATTGAAAAAAGTTTGCCTCTACACCCCCCCCCCCCCCCCTACGCAATTATTGCATCAAACGTATTCAGTAAAATAAATCAAATGGAGATATTTGAGAAAAAATAATGCTGTGTTCTGGCAGAAAATATTCTATGGGAGAAAAGGTATAGATGATGGAGAGCGATGGATTTCATTATTAAACTACAAATAGTTCTGTTAAAGGATCCGGTGTTTTGTGGGAGTAATCGTTCCCTAGCTTTTGACTGGTCACACCCGCCGTAAGTTCCGTGTATTGGTCTAATACATTATGCCTGAAATGTATATATCAAAATGCAGAGCAGGGAAAGTGACTTGTTTGGACCAAGTCTTTATTGTTTTATAAGAGCTCAAAGAATGTAAATTTCAATATCAAAAATTTATACCAGAGCTGGAATATAGTTGTTCTACTTTCACAGTTTCCGCCAGTAACACAAAGAATGTTACTATCAATATCTAATCTGTATAAGGGAGCTGAAATATTGTTGTCTTACCTTCGCAGTTTCCGCCAGGAAATCCTGTGGGACAGCTACAACTATAAGGGATATATCCAGTCGGGTTTTCTACGCATGTCCCGCCGTTCTCACAAGGATTGTCATCACAGGAAGTGGAGTTTCCACCGTCAATCATATCTATTATACAGGAATTTATCATTAAGAATAAATGAGTATTAATAAATGAAATATCCTGGAAAAAAAATGAAAATGTAGTGAAACCTTTCTAATCCGACATGCCTACTGAGATTAATTTTGTGTCAGAATAGGCAGGACAAATATACAAAACAGTGTAAAAACAATGGAGGAACTTAAAATGATAAGGTATTTTAACGTAAGAAAACACAATGTGACGTGTTGCACTGGTATCGATATCGGAATAGAAAGTTTTTGCCGCATTTATATAAGTATTTGCTGTGCATTTCTTTTAACAATTTAATAGTGTCTTGTTGATTTTTTCCATTATGGACATAACATATGTTAATTTTCAAAGTACTGAGCATTTGAAGGATACAAATGTTGTACCAAATTACACAGTCATAATAACGTCTTAAAATTGCTAAAAAAGTCTATTCATTATAGTTGAGAGCAATGCCTGTGAAACTAATTAATTGAAGAAATGGTTTGCCCACAGAAAGGATATTTATGTAAACATGCACATGAAAAAGAAAACAATATAAAAAACTTTTAAAATATGTATTTGAAGAACATTTTTCCCCTAAATTGTTTAAAAGTCTGTCGTACTGATATATTTTATAAACCAGAATAAGACAAAATAGCTTTTTAAATACCATTTTTTTCATTTGCAATATTACTCCCTTACATGGATTATTTAGTTTTCAATGGTAGAAAAACAAAATCAAAAAATATATGGTTTTAGGAATCGCAAAACTTCTTCAACTGACATTACGTTAAGAATATGATTGGTTGTCTTCTTCAGACTATGGACAATAAAACTTATGAATATTTTGCTAAATTAGATGTTAATGGCATCGAAAAAATGAATTGTTTTCTGGAGGTTAAACAAATTTTCGCAATTTCGGTAATTTTTTCCGAAAAGAACAGTTTTTAAGATGGCCTTACCAGCACAAGTAGTTCCAGTGTAGCCTATGGGGCATTGACATTGGAACGAGGTAAAACCGGGAAAACAAGTTCCACCATTAAGGCAAGGAGAGTGCACACAGGAATCTGTCGTAGCTGAGACCGGAAATTAAATAAGAATATTAATCTTATAGAATCATTTTAATTTGATTTTCCTGTTTAAAAGATCTTAAGATTCTGGCACAAACTCGTACAAAACAATCTGGCTAATTTTATGGGGAAACTAAAGGGGAGATAAATAAATTTTATTATTGATAATTAATTTTTTTCTTAACTCATACTAGAAATGGTTACTTACTTTCACATCTTGTTCCAGTAAATCCAATAGGGCATTGACAAGAATGTGTGTTAGCGCTGGAAGTACATGTTGCGCCATTTTGACATTGGTTATTAGCACAAAAATCTATGGAAGCTGAGAAAAGAAACATTCATTTGATATAATTCAAGTAGCCTTTTCTCGAGATTTTTTCTTTAAAAATCTGAATATCCATAATGTATTCATTTCTTAACGCAAAATTGATAAATTTCATCCAAGAATGTGTGCATATGTACTTACTTTCACAATTTGTTCCAGTGAAACCCGCAGGACATTGGCAAACGTATGTTGTTGTTCCGGAAATACATGTTGCACCATTTTGACATTGATTAACAGCACAGTAATCTATCGAAACTGTGAAAAATACAAAATCATTTGTCATGATTTAAATACTAGTAGCCTTTTCATCTAGGTTTGCCAATAAAATATGAACATTCATAAAGTAATTATTTCCCTATTTAATCTATATGCAACAAACTTCGTTTAGAACGAACATGGGTATTGCGAATTTACGGATAAAGCGAAGTCAGGATCATTTAGGAAGTTATATAAAATTAATGAATTTATTATACGGTTATAACAAATTACAGTATAAAAAAGTAATTTCATAGGTCCCAGTGACTTCATTATAACCGAGTTTTCCTGTAATTCAACACCAAGAACAAGTACTAACTTTCGCAGTTGGTCCCAGTAAAACCCGAAGGACATTGACACGAGTACGTAGAAGTGCCAGAACTACACGTTGCACCATTTTGACATTGATTATTGGCACAAAAATCTATGGAAGCTGAGAAAAGAAACATTCAATTGAAATAATTTAAGTAGGCATTTCTCGAGATTGTTCTTTAAAAATCTAAATATTCATAATGCAATTCATTTCTTAAAGCAAAATTGATAAATTTCATCCAAGAATGGATACATATGTACTTACTTTCACATCTTGTTCCAGTGAAACCCGCAGGACATTGGCAATTGTATGTTGTTGTTCCGGAAATACATGTTGCACCATTTTGACATTGATTAACAGCACAGTTATCTATCGAAACTATGAAAAATACAAAATCGTTTGCAATGTTTTGAATAGCCTTTTCATCTTGGTTATGAATATGAGTATTCATAAAGTTATTATTTCTTAATTCAATCTTTAAAATTCAAAACCAAGAAGGAGTACTTACTTTCGCACTTGGTCCCAGTGAAACCCGAAGGACATTGACACGAGTACGTAGAAGTGCCGGAAGTACATGTTGCACCATTTTGACATTGATTATTGGCACAAAAATCTGTCGATGCTAAAAGCAAAATTTTCATAAAAAGACATCTATGGTAATAAAAAAGAAATAAAATAAATACCCAAATACTTACTTTCACAATTGGTTCCAGTAAAATCCGTAGGACATTGGCATATGTGTGTTGTAGCGCCGGAAGTGCAGGTTCCACCATTTTGACATGGATTGTTAGCACAAAAATCTATCGATGCTAAACGCAGAATTTTAATGAGAAATTTTAAATGTAAAAATGTCAATAAGAGTTTTAGAATTCACATTAAAGTACAGATACAAATTATTCTAGAATATTAATAAAAAAAAGTGTGACCCAGATTAGTTTTACAATTTCTGAAAACAAGATTGGACACTAAATGAATCATTTTGATGAGAAACAAAAACTTACTTTCACAATCGGTTCCGGTAAATCCAGTAGGACATTGACATGAGTGTGTGGTAGTGCCGGAAGTACATGTTCCACCATTTTGACATGGATTGTTAGCACAATAATCTATTGAATCTTAAAATGAAAATTAAATAAGAATATATCTTTGGTGAATTAAACAAAAACTTAAAATAAAATAAAAACCCAAAACTTACTTTGACAATTGGTTCCAGTATATCCCGAAGGGCATTGGCATGAGTGTGTGGTAGTGCCGGAAGTACATGTTCCACCATTTTGACATGGATTGTTGGCACAGTAATCTGTCGAAGCTTAAAATAAAAAGGAAGTAAGAATATATCTTTGGTAAATTATAAACAAGAAATGTTTGTGAAACTCTATGCGCATGGCCATAACAAAGTTTGAAAAATGTATGTTAGCGTATACATGTAGGTCAAATTCAAGGTCACAAGGTCGTTTCTTCTAGATCTGGTGTCGTTTGAAAGAACGTAATTAGTGGAGTATTTTACATGTACCAAATATGAAGTTTGTCTCTCACAGTTCAAAAGTTATGGTGAAAGTTAAAGTTGACAACAGACAGACAATCAGCTAAACAGATAAGCATACAATGAAACAAACAGACAGCCAGGACAAAATAATATACATGTACGCCAAATCTATCGATCTGGGCGCATAAATATAAATTTGGTACCTGAAAACTTACTTTGACAATTGGTTCCAGTATAACCCGTGGGACATTGGCATGAGTGTGTGGTAGTGCCGGAAGTACATGTTCCACCATTTTGACATGGATTATTGGCACAAAAATCCGTTGATGCTAAAAACAAAAAGACAAGTTAGGGTAACACTAGCATTTGGCCCCCAATTCTGGGTGTCTTTCAGAATGATCTAACAGTGTATCCATAAAAACCTGTCGTCACCCCTACCACTGAATAAGTATTGGTTTCAAGATTTAGAATATACAGAGGTCATAGTGAGGTCAGGAAAGAAATCAATTTTCGAAATTTCCCATTTTTATCGATATTACATCACATTTTGTTTCGCAAATCATAGAACACACGATTGCCTATCTACCAAATTTATAATTTTATTCACTAATATCAAATGCAGTTGATGTTTAAAAATCTTAGATAAGGAAGCTTTTGCTCTATGTTCTCCGAAGAGAAAACTTTATCAAATATAATGAAATTCCATTAGAATTGAGGATATTCTGGAAAATGTCCTACTTCAGCACCCTCTAGTAGCTTCCATGTAAGCGTTGAATCTAAATTAGTGCTTTTTTTAAAGTTAGCATCGTTTAAACTTCTTACCTACAAACTATCACAATTTTAACTGATGTGATTTTTACATTAAATAAGGGTCATAATTCGACCGTAACCCTATTTTGTTCTCTAATAAGAATACTGTGAAATCACAAATTTTCATAGGGAGTTAATGTTCGTTGTTGTCGAGGTATGATGAGACCCACGAATTCATATCCACCACGAATTGTAAAGTGTTACATACATAAGTACTCATTAATTTTTGATCCACGAATTCAAATCCCCACGAACCAAGAGATTTTCTTAAAACCACAAAAAAACTTGACCCAACGAAAATTTGGGAATTTACAGTATGTCTATGGTACTGAAAAAGGAAATTGGTATCGAAAACTTACTTTGACAATTGTTTCCGGTAAAACCCGTAGGACATTGACATGAGTGTGCTGAAGCACCGGAAGTACATGTTCCACCATTTTGACATGGATTGTTAGCACAATAATCTGTCGCTGAAACTGAGATCAGTTATTAATTAAAATACATTCTAAACAGTGATTTGTTTATATTTTTCTTTAAAATATGAAACTAATTATTGCTGGATTATCACGTGATTAAATACAATACAGCCCCTTCCTCAAACACAAAATCTTTATTTTATATTGACATGTTAAAGGGAAAAATACCTCTGCTCCACATTTCATTAGTTTCATTAATTCCCAATATAGATTTTCATTAACACTAAAACATTAGTTTCAAATTTACAGAAGTTTGAAGTATTAAGTGTTGTTTACTTTATCAGGAATATATTTAATGATTACATTTGTTATAACATAATTAGCATTAACAATATGAGAGCATCTTAGTATAGAAAATCAAATGATACTTACTTTAATAATATTTAACACATGAAATATCAATCAATACTTGTTTTATATATAATAAAAACTTCTAATTTTTAAAAAGAAAAGGATCTTTTATCGCTTTATTTTGTATATGCAATTAAAAATTATCCTGGTATCTCAATAATAAATTTGACTGAGAAACTTACGTTCACATCTATCCCCGGAGAAGCCTGTGGTACAAGTACATGTGTACTTTCTTCCCGTTGGTGGGCTGGAATCATCACAGGATCCGCTATTAAGACATGGATTCGGATTGCAAGGAGTATTCGAACCTGATTTTAAATAACGATAAAAAAAACAATTAAGGATTTTATTCAATATTCGAGAAGATTATGTGAAAGAACAATGTAAAGTTAAAACATCTTTTCCTGAACGTCAAACCAAATCTCATTTACCTTGATTATGCCTAATATATGTAAATTAATAATTTTTTTTTATAATTAATCATAAACGTTATATATATAAAAACATGCAAATATGATTGTTTTTTTTAACCAATTAAAGGTTCAGAAGAGAAACAAAAGCACAAACTTATTGTACGAGACAAATAAATAAATTTTTGTAGTATAAACTGTTTGAGATAACTATGAATAAAATTTACTTTAATTTCATTAACTGCTCAAAATTTTATATACCATACGTGGAAATAATATAATAAAATACAGTACTTACATAAACCAGGACGAAGCATGATACTGTCCACTCCTATCAACTGGGGTCCTATAATTCCCTCTATACTGATCTGTCAAATTAATTAATGATTTAATCTAATTAATGAATTATTTATTTCAATGTTTTGCATTAATGTGAACATAAATAAAAATGTCATTGCTATTCTTAATACAAGTACCTTGATTAACTTTGATTTTTCCTGTATGAATTTTAAAGGCGGATTCCGCCTGGAAATTGGGTGGAATTGAGCAGGAATTGGCAAATTCCGGGCGTACTTGAGGCGGAGACGGAATTTTGGAAGAGTTACGCCTCAGTAGGAGAGACGTCTTACAGGCATCATTTGTAATTTCCGGGCGTCAATTGGCAAGTTCAGATTTTCCGGGCGTAAAATGGCAGGAAAATAGGAACAAAAATTACGCCTGGAACTTTCAGGAAAAGTAAATGCCTCTGATTGGTCAATTTAATTATCAATTAAGGGTCATTTCAGATAGGAGGTTAAGTTTGAATTTGATCATGAAGGAGGGAGTTTAGTGTGAGTGAAACAGGAAATGCAGATATCTCAATGTTAAGGCTTTTACACTTCTTGAGGATGACACAGTGTCTGCTGGTAGGTGTGATCATGAATATCCAGTACCTATTTGAGTAAATTTGATTATGATTATGTACAATGATAGTTATAACTGGTTGACCCTAAAATTTTACTCTAGATATTTGAGTTTGTCCTTGCACACATTCTGAGAAATATCAGTCTGATAGAGGCTGCAGTGAGAATCTAACTGTAAACTGCTGAGTAAACTAGAGGTACTGTGAGCAATGAACTCACTAAATGATACCCCCCGCCTCCCATAATGTCGATGTGTTGCTTTATATTGTTTTACGGTAATGTGTAAAGAGGAATAACTCGTCCCGTCAAATGTTATCCAGAAGCTTCTATTGTGTGACGTCATAGGTAAACAAAAAATGGCAATGTCTATGTTTTGCTCTGGGAAACCTAAAATACGTGTCGAATAAAAAAGTAAAATAGGAGGTGCACAATGGCAATATGTAATGAAGATTCTGTGAAAGTTTCATTCAATTTCACTCAGTAGTATAAGAGGAGTTGCGGATAAGAGAAAAAGCGTAACAGACGGACGGACGGACGGACAGACGGACGGACGGACGGAAATCCCGATCACTATATACCCTCCCGCTTTTCAAGCGGGGGGTATAATGAAGAATTGTAATCAGTCAGTTACTAAAATGTTTCAATATTATTATAATTGAAGTGATAAAATGTACAGATATTGTAAAAAAGTTTAATTCTAAATACACAGGCAATCATGGTGGTCGTGTTTTAGTTTCCCTAATACACAAAATTCATGTCATTTTTCTATTAATACTTGTTATTGATATATGTTAGTGACCTGTCATTATGTTTTCTTACAGTTCAAAAAGCTAAATTTTTAGCTTTAACATTGTAAATCATAACCTGAATGTTTCTCTTTGTTAACATGGTAAATATATAGGTTTTTAGGTCACATAGTATTATATAATAATAAGGACATTCCAGGCATAATTCTATTCCAGGCGTCATTTTAGTTTCCAGGCGTAATTTTTTTTTACGGGCGTCATTTATTTTTCCAGGCGTAGCTCATTTGCATTTTTCGCCTCAAATTCCTGCCAATTTACGCTTGGTTTCCGCCTAAGTTACGCCCGGAACCTGTGTATCACCATATATGTAGAGAGACAAATTGACGCCTCTCCAAGTACGCCTCAATTCCCCCTATATTCCAGGCGGAACATTTCGTACAGGTTATTTTTAAAAATAATCTATTAATTTGTAGGACTTTCTTTGAATGATTTTTTCATTTAACGAACTAGAGAAAAAATATATAATTTTATTATTAACAAACACAAAAAATCATTTAAAATACTTCAACTAAATAGATTTCTTTAAAAATTTTCAAACCTGTGAAATCTATACCAAATTTACCACTAAATTTTCTACAGCCTCAATAGACACACTTTCGCTGTTCCACACATAATTTGTTGTTTCCTTGATACTCTTGACGCTTGTTTTTGTCTTTCCCGTCCCTTCCACGTAAACGTTCAGCTGAGTCAGATAGCTGCCTTCATTATTATTCCCAATGGCATAGTCAAAGGATAGACATCGGTCAACAGCTGGGGAAGAACGAAAATAGAAATTCATATTACATACATGTAATAATATTGATTCCTTTGTAAGAAAGAAAGCTATTGTAGTCTTCAAGTATGAATATGCTTGGTTTGCCCTCTTTATATTCCTTGTTTACAAGAAATATAGTAAAACTCCATTATCAAAATATCCACGGGAATATAATATATTTGAAATTTCTTGCATTTATATAAATTGTGAATCCCCATTTATCCAAAGTTATTTATTCCTACTCTTTATTTAAACAAATGAATCTAGGAGAACAAATTTTGTAATAAGCATTAATTTAATTTTGGGTGTACAGGTACATGTGTCGTCGTTTGATTGGTTGAAAGGACACAATGAGTCAAAATCAGGTCTTACTTTTTATATATCTGTAGCATACAGAGAAAGACTTATCAAAATTATGAGTATATAACTAATATATGACAATTTAACTGCAAGAAAAGACTCCACAATATAAGTGCCGGAAAAACAAAGCTTGTATCTGTTTCGTTGTTTTGTGTATGATAAGGTTACACCACATTTATTTTTAGCTCAAACTTGTACACAACATTCAACTGGAGTTAGCAAAGGTGAGAAATATGTTCAAACAACTTTATAAAAAGATTACATCAACAATTTTGATCTACTCACATTCATTCGTTTATACTTGAGACCATGGAAACTATGGAATCTTATACAACTTTTCTGCGCACGCGTACAATAGGGAGGAAGAAGTACCAGTGTATTTTGCAATAATTTCTTTATGGGGCATACTTTAATCATTTTTACTTTTATTTTTCTCCATACAAATAAAAGGTTTAGGTTCTGGAATCTGTAATTTACTGAAAACTAATAATTTAAGAAATTGAACAAAATTTACACGGGTCATGCAAAAATAGTAGATTTGTCAATTTTCCCCTTTGTGTGTCACAGTGTCTCTTTAAAGAAAATACGTATAACCTTGGCTGCCTACATTAAAATGACTTACGTCAAAGCGTATCTCTCTGCTTTACATTACGTCTTAAATATGAACTATTCGAAAACGATTGTAAGGGAGAAATTGACTTCTATACTTGATGATTGAAAATTAAATCATAAAAAAATAAATTAAATAGCAATCCTAGTTTATTGGTACAGCCTATGTTTTAGCAGTTTTCACTTTTATAAAGCGTAAACTACTGAGCCCAGGTTATACAGTACTACTTTGGTTGACATTTCATCATTCCTTAATAGATAAAGAACTAAAGAGTATTTCATTATATAAATTGATTTATTTTAGGGTTACTCTGATGTAGAGAAACCAATTTAAACATAATCAAAACCTTTCGAGTAAAAAAAAGATCGATTCGACTCAAAATTTTTAATTATTAAAAATTAATGATTGTGGGCAATTAAAATGAAAGATACGCAGTTTTGTAAAAAAAAATTCAATCCAATTTACTTCAGTTTTTCAGACCCTTAGTAGAATAATAATTTAGGGCAACTTGTTTGCTTGTCCACTCCCGACTCAAAGTAAAATTATTAGGTTGATAGGTAGGTGGTAAAAAAGAAAAATAATGTCTACATATTTTTGACGGGATAAGAGGAATAGTAGGAAAAAAATCTCCTAAAATGGAAAGAATGAAAAAAAAATGTTGGGCCTTTTTAAGTCTATGGCTCGGGAGAGGACAACAAAACATTTTTAAAAGATGACCTTACCTGTGAATTTTGCAGTTGTTTTGATGATGGACTTTGATCCATAGGTCCACTGAACACCGTCATAGTACGGCGTAAGAGTGAGATATTGGTAATTAGTACCACGTGTTAGGACGCCATAACTACACGCTCGCCAGTCACAGAGTTTCTACAAAAATAACAAAGATTTACAGTGGAGTCTGTTTAAAAGGTTCATAACCCCTCTGCTTACTCACATAAAATGTTTCTTAAACTTTCATAATTTTCGAAAAGAAAAGTATACGCTAAATAATATGTTTTACGGTGTGACCGTTGGGGCGAGCGCAGTTGTACCATCACTTGAGATCAGCCACTTCGAACGTCAAGCTGCACGAGATATCTCGACTAGCTGTGACGTCATACGACGTCACAAAGCTCGTCGGAGCTTACGGAGACAGCCGAGCGTCTGTTTGAAACTATAGAATTAGTGCAATTTTTGTCGAAAAACATTGCAGAGTTATTTCAGGTTTCTTTGAAAGATTTCTACAAACTGAAAGTCTGATATATGCTTTACGTTATTATTTATTTATTTATTCGGCAATATTTGCGCAAAGGACATTGGGTAGTGCAGGAATTCTGGGAATGTTGCACAGAGAAATTTGGCTGACGTATGTACAGATTTCAATCCGAATTTCCTCTGTTCTTACACGTTAGTCTATTGAGCTCGCTTCGCGAGCGTCGCTTCGCGACGCTCGCTGCGCTCGCTATAAATAAAATCCAAACAATTTTATCATCGCTTGCGGGGCAAAATTTGACATAAAAGGCACTTCAACTTGACAAATTTATAAAGGAATAATAGAAGTTTGTGTCATTAAGAGTTATCTCTCTTATCAGAGTATCAATTGTCTTAAGTCGAACTTGGATAAACTGGATGGTTCATATTCCTTGAAATCAGAGTACAGGTATCGCAAAAAGAAAAACCTGCATATTTACCGTACTAACAACCAAATTTTTAGCATTGGTTAACTTACAGTATTAAAACTCCAGCGAATATCCGAAGAAGCTGAGTCATCCTGATCAAAAACACACGTCCCGAAGTCTTCCTCCAAATTGCACTCATTGTAAGCAGGGGCTTAAATAAAGAAAATAAAAGTATACATTTTGGAGAATCTGCTGAGTTGTTGTTATATACTTTAATAACAAAATTAAAATAAGGAAAAGTGGCCAATATCTTAGAAATGCTTGAATCCACGACGAAAATCATGTTAGAAATATGGAGCATAATTGCGAACCCCTGGAAATCTCTGGCGCCTTAAAAGAATGAAATTAACAAGATATCTCTATATTATGTTCATTATTTCTAAAGGATGTAATATTGGTTTGCCTATGTATATATTATTCGAGATTAAAAGGTCAAGAAAACATAGCACATTTACCACTGAATTCGTCACAGTTGGTCCCTGACAATCCGTTTTGACATGTACATGTGTAAGATCCGCCCCCGCCTCCTTCAGTACACACGGAACCCGTCTTACACGGCGCACTCATACAACCTGTCGGCAAAAATGGTTTGTTCTATAATTGTTTTCAAGGTATAACATGACTTAAAAGATAAAAATGCACAGAGTAGTTAATTACGTTGCCTGAAGTCTAAAGACATGAAGTTTTTATATATGTTTTTTTTTTCTCTCGATCCAGTCTTACTTTTAAACAAATGATTAAATTAAGGTCATCTACTTGTGTAAAAAGTATAAGTGATAAAGATAACTAACAAAAACCGATGTCAAAATTTATAAACAATACTAATATTTCAAACAAGGATCCCTAGATGCTTCAAGGGAGGGATCAAGTATTTGGAAGGAGTTAACATCCCTTGTTGAGAGGTCACATTCGCAGTGAGCCCTATTTATTTTCCTTATTGGTTTGAATTAAGTACACATCAAATGCCTTAACGACTGCACAATGGTTGCTGGTATTCCTCTCTTATTATAACAACAATGAAATACTGTATACGTGCTTTTTTCCACGGGGTCGTAATTCCGCGGAATCCCGATTTCTGTTTAATCCGCGGGTAGAAAATTACACGGATTTTCTAGACGGTCACTATATGCCTTATATTTATATTAAGTACGCTTGGACAAATTTCCGCGGAATATTTGTGGCCGCGTACATAGCGTATATATATTATTATAACAGTAACTTGATCCGAAGGGTCGTATCACGTCGAGTTGACAGGCGCGGATCATCAGATCTAACGAGACGCGAAGCGTCGAGTTTGATCTGATGATCCGCGCCTGTCAACGAGACGTGATACGGCTCTTCGGATCAAGTTACTGTTATAATGATAAATTTATTATATACCCCCTTGTAACTAGCTAAATATAGCAGGATAAAACTTTAGAGATCAATTGTATTATATTTATCCATTAAACAAAGCATAATAACAATGGACTTTTTAACGCGCAAGAAAAATACCGTCATGTTTTTGCGTACTACGTCATCAGTTTCAGAGAGTGGTGATATGGATTCAGAAAACCACAGTGTGGTAATCCGGAAAATCGGATCAAACTCTGTAAAATTAACAGTCATAAAAACAAGGAAATTGATGGGTATATAATAAAAATTAATACCACGCGGAAAAAAGTATTTCTACAGTACCATAGAAATAAAAATGTAAGAATTCATATTAAAATTTTACTGAGTAATAAATCTGAAATCGATTTTAAACAATCTGTTTATTATATTCTGAATGTTTATGATAAAATTAATACTTACCTGATTGCATGGCTTCTACTCTAATGGTAAACCCTGTCCCGGATGTTACGTCATTCTTACTATTGAACCTGATCATGAAAGGGGAGGATTCCCCGATGTTTGCTTGAGTGTACGTTTTTGCCACAGTGGATTTCCCACAAAGCCTAAAAAATAGAATATACAGGTACTTGGATAAACAGTAAATAAAACAGACATTCATATAATCCAGTGAAATTCAAGAAATATCCTTTTCGTATTTCTTCTTTTAGGTTTATTTTCTTGAAATTAGTCTATCTTATTTTATCATCAAAATCGATTAAAAAGCTGGGATTTTTTTTTTTACAATTTTTTCTTGCTTTTAAATTTATCTTAAAAATATCATTTTCGTAAAGTAATTTATTTGAAATTAATATTGAAAAAAAAATGAAAAGTTGAACTTAGGTACCTCGATTCTGATACACCGAATAACAACTTTATGTCGAAGTGATTCAATATTTCCGTAAAGGTAAAGTTTGAGATACAAATATTTATATTAAAATTGAATGAACAGATAGTGCTCAATCGTATGAACCACGTTAACAAATCAAACTGATATAAGAATGAAAACGGATATCCCTGGAAATAGCAGAATCTGATGTTGGATGAGGAGTATTGTAAAGAATATAATTGGGCACTGTTGCAACGACTATCGAAATATTTATTTTAATAGTAGTTGTATTTCAAAAGTGGTTGCAATCAGTGTTTGGTTTTGAAATGCACTCTCAACAATTGAAATAATTATTTCAATAGTAGTCTTATTGTATTTCAATAGTGCTTGAAACCTTTGTTTGTTATTGAAATTCACTCTCAACCACTATTGTAATAATTATATCTATAATGGTCGAATTTCAATAGTGGTGGCAACCTATGTTTGTTACTGTTTATTATCGAAATGGACTCTCAACCACTATTGAAGAATTATTTCAATAGTGGTCGTTTCTTCGATAGTGGTTGCAACAAAGCACACAATATCCTACTCTTTTCCGGGGTCTCCGATTAGATAATCACGGAACTCCAGCCAATGCTGACACTCGTTTTGTGACGTGAATGGCAGGTCAACCGAGGTCACCGTTGCCTTTATGATTGAATTTGCTTCAGCCTAAAAGAAAGGAAAGCAAAAAAGAATCTAAAAAATGTTATAGAATACAAAAACATTACACTGATGTTTTATTATGTAACGCAATCAAGTACAAGTAGTGCATGTAATTTTCACATGAATATTCATATGACCTATTCATATTTTATTGGAATTAAAGTGAAAATATTTGTATAGATAAAGAAGGATTGTTGCAGAAATTAAGCATTTAGAGCATCAAAGAAGGTTTTTTTTTTAATATTTTAGAAATTTATTATTTGCATCATATGCCAAAAATAGGTCCAGAGGTGTATATCATTCCAGACAATTATTTTTTTTGTATCATCTTACTGTAAAATATCTTAAAAACAAAATAACCAAACAAGTATGCATTTTACTATTCAAATAACTATAAAAAGTGACAAAAAGCAGTTTTATCATTGGTTTCTATAAAAAATAGTAATATACCTTCACAAGCCATGTGCATATTTTTCCAGATGTGTATGACGTCACTTTAATTTCATCAGATCCACCATTCGAAAGGTTAATAATGCTTCCGCATCCTTCAAAAAAAAAAATATAAAAAGGCAATGCAAAAACATGTCTCTTATTCGTCAGCCCTCCAATGGCATTTGGTGACTTTTTTTCAAAGTAAATATTCAAATGAGTTTGAATATAAAGAATAGAGTTCTGCAGAATTTTAAAAAGAGTCTCATTGTTCTTTCCTTCACATTCATAGCTTACCAAACCTATTGTTACAATGTTATCAACAGTTAGATGTAAGGATGAAAATGTGATGATAACAAACAGGAGTCTATCTCATAAAAAAACAACACCAACAAACAAAGCAATTTTGTGAACAGGGTATTAACATGGTATCCCGGGAATGTTTGAAGTGGGATCAGGTGTCTTGGAGAATAAACCATCCCATGCTCTTTTTCTACACATGTAAAGCATATCACCCATATTAGTACATAGTTATTACCTGTATCTGTGTCTAGTTGTTCACAAGTTGTTCCCTTTTAGTCAACCCTATTGCTTCGATGTTATTACCTAAATCAGTGTCTAGTTGTTATTACCCGAATCAGTGTCTAGTTCTTATTACTTGAATCATTAGTTGTTATTACCTGTACCCGAATCAATGTCTAGTCTTTATTATAATTACCTAACTCACAAGTTGTTATTACTTGATTCAATGTCTAGATCGCGAAGTTATTACCTGAATCAATGTCTAGTTGTTAATACCTGAATCAATGTTTAGTTGTTATTACCTGAATCAGTGTCTAGTTCTTCACAGGTTGTTCCCTTCAGTCCTGTGGGACAATGGCAGCTACACGATGCCTGGTTTACCGCCTGTTTTCTGAACCCATGATTCTGACAGGAGAGAGTGCAAGTATCTAAAAATATCGGAGGCATTGAATTACAAACTTAAATACAAAAATGATCGATATCAGAAAAAGAAACCTGGCCCCTGGAGGTCGGATCAGGTGCTTGGGAATAGAAAGCATCCCTTGTTGACAGTTTTGAACTCAATATAATTCATATTACATTCAGATGCAGTATGTTGAGTAGCAATGAAATAAGTGCCCCAGCAGCTTTAAACCTAAATATGTATATTAACAATCATATTCTAGAGTATGAATTATTTCTCTTTCATTACTCTTGTGGTCTAAGGAGGTCCGATAATTCATGTCTTCAAAAGTAGTTACTTTTGAATGGAAATGTATCGATTCATTTCTTCAACTTGGAAATCAAATTACCTCGAACCTCTATAATTTATACTTCACGTCTTTATGATTCATCTTAAGGCCTATTTATGAGAAGCAATGGTTTTATTTTTCAAAAAAGCCAAACAATATAAAGATGAAACTGGAATGATACGTTAAACAACAAACAATTAATCTTGTTTACACACCTGCTGGGCAGTTGTAGACTTGGTTGACCTCTGCAATGTCGTAGAATGAGAACGTGTATTTACTGTTAGAAATCAGATACTCCAGATCCTGATCAGGAATCACCATAGTGGCTTGTGAATTTGATGAAAATGCCTAAAATACATTAAATACTATTGAGGTGCAGGGTCAATAAAAAACAATCATGAAATAAATGGAGATAACGAACAGGAACTAAAGTCAATTCTTTTACAGTGAAACCCGTATAATTAAAATGTGCTGGATTAGACATTTTCCACTGTATTGTGCTTAAAAACATTTATTTAGTATTAAAAAAGGTATTAGATAAAAACTTTTGTAGGTATCCATTGTCTATAATTATTAACCATTACCTATCCTCTTTTAAAAAAAAGAAAAAAATTGTTTTACTCAAAAATCCGCAAAACTAGTTTTGCTATACTTGTATGAACTTTCAAAACGAACGTGTCTGAGGTTTCCACAACAATTGATATTATATTAATTTTTGGTAATAAATTAGCAATATGATTAACTCACAGTTAAGTGGTATTGTAAGATGGACTGATAGTCGTAGATTTCTCTGTTTCCTGTGTGTTGACTTAAGGCGTACTGGTCGTTGTAGTTAGACTCTATGTTATCCCAGTTGATCTTGACGAAGTATTTCCTTCGGTTTCTCTGTTGTTCGTGAAGACCTCCCATAGCATGATGCATCTCGTGAAGAACGATATATTCCTGCAAAGAAGAGTGAAATACACGGTTTATACAAGCAAACAAACGTACAGCGAAGGAATTTCCATTTCCAGTGGATTTGAATTAATTGGCAAACTGACAAGATTTTAGCAAATATCAATTAAATTTTATAACTAATAAAATATATTGGTCTTTGGTACTTTCTACATGTGTAAGTGTGTTTTATTGTATGTTTCAATAAAGACTTGTGCAAAAACCAAAACATTTAAGATTTTTATTCTGCAATCAACACCTGCTTGGGGTTTATAAGATTTTGATAAATGCAAAAAAAAAAATAATAATAAGATTAATCATACTTTCAAAACAAATTTACAAAACAAAGTAAATTTCCTTTAGAGAAACTTACTATTTTAAATGATATAAATATGAATTAATTGGTTTTATTTTTTTCCTTTAACGTCAAAACGCAGGGGTTGGGGATTAATATCTTTTTTGACATAATTCAAAAGATGTTTTGAGATTTTTTTAAGGATAAGGGAGAACTGCTTTTTAATAAAGTGTTTTAAGGTGTAATCACCCTCTGTTATTCATTTTACTATATGTTGTTTTCATTTACTAACATTGATTTCAAACATTCAACAGAATCATTTTATTCATTTGAAAATTTTTTTTTGATAATTAATTGTTTCATACTTTTCCAGATAAAATTTATTTCTTATCATGATACGATAAAAAAATAAACATTACATAGATTAAATAAAAAAAATATTCGTTTCAATTATATTTACATTGTATATATAACAGAACAATATGTAGTGTCATACATATCTAAATGATATTTTGAGAACATACTTAAACGTTATTTCGAAAAAAAGAATATAATATGAATATTTATGTTTATAAACAAAATTGCTTCAATCTAAATGTGTTGTTTCTAAACACAAATGGGTTATCTTTCTTCATGTATTTTAAATTCTTAATTATAACAATTATAACAAAAATGTTACATCTGTTAATGATGGATATAATAATTCACTGGAAGTCTTGGAATTAACCCTCAAAGGAGTTTTCTCCCTTGTAAGAAGAAAAAAATTACCTATACATGGTATTATAACTTTTCAGAATATCAAAAAGGGGATATTCCGAAAAACAGATTCGAAAAATACTCACATCCAAGCAACCGGTACCAAGGTTTACTGGCTGTCCCCCTGTAAGTCTAATGTTCCCGACGTAGGACCAACATCTATCAGTAGAAAATTATGTTCATGTGTTTGGCATTAAGGATAGATGATATAAACAGAACTTTTGTCAAAAGTTGTGTATATAGCAACTTGGATCATGTATAAATGAATACAATGAAAAAAGTTTCATTGCGTATTTTCTTTTTATTCAAAATTGCACACAAAATGGAATTTGAAGTGAAAAATGTTTGTATAGATCAATAAAGATGGTTACAGAAGGGTACAATTTTGAGCATCAGGGAAGGTTTAATATTTCTCAATTGCATTTGCAATGAAATTAGGTACAAAATATATGCCAATCCAGGCATCCATTTTTTGCTTGTATCATCTGTCCTTAAATCGTGAACTTGTACATATTAGTTCACTATTATTCAATTTTTGAGAAGTTCTTGAATCCTAATTGGTCGCCCAAGTGGCGCAATGATTAGAGCGTTTGCTCTATAGCCGCAAAGTAATGAGTTGATTCTTACATCACGGGTTCGAATCCCACTGTGGACTTGGAGTCCAAGGATAAGACCTATAAACCGAGATTCCGTGTCGCATGCGCAGTAGGTGCTTGCAAAAAAAAAACGATCCCTCACTGCTCAAAAGCCGTAAGTGCCGAGTATAAAACAAAATTTGTAGCCCTCCAACAGTATGTGTTGGGGTCTCTATATGAATAGATGTTTCTCGAGAGGGACGTTAATCAACATACAATCAATCAATAAATCACAAAAGGTATGAAATACATGTACTTTAAATATATCTTTCCAAGGACTTGTTAACTTAACAAAAAGGTATCTTGAAAATTTGTTATACTGTATAAGTTCTCTAATATTCACTTAATAAAAATTAAAATTTTCACTTAGAAAAGGCACATGGTTTTCGAATTAAATCTCTTCCTGGACTTGTAACATTAAAAAGAAAAGAAGTGTATCTTAAAATTCTCCTTTTCTGCTACCTACCCACTTGCACTTCCCTGAAATTTGACATAGTACTGATCGTCTGCTGTTTTGGTCCTCCATTTCACACACGTGGTTTGGGAAATATTGTTTGCAGTATTTTGAATAAGATCGGAAGCTAAAGATAAGCTGGTACCTGCAAAGTCAAACAAAGACTAAATGCAAATAATTTATGCAAAAACGAGAATGGAAGAAAAATGAATGATATTTTTTTCTTCAAGAACATTATGTTCTTAAGTTCATAATTATGTAGACTTTAATTTTCCTGAAACAAACCACATGGTTTAATAATTTTGATGGTAAAAATTACCCTTAACGGTCAAGGTGTTTTTTATGTAGAAAAATTGTATATCTAATTTAAGGAATTTTAAATTAAAAATGTAGTAAATGCATTGGACATGTTCTTGAAAGTACCAGTAAACCAGAAATGCTCACCAAACACACAAAAGCACTTTACAAAGTATCTAATTTATCACGTTATAAAGAAAAGAAATTATGTTAAGAAATTTTTATCATTTCCTTTTATTGCGTCTGTTGTGCATATTCTGATTTGAATATTCATATTTCCCCGTGTTTCTCTTATTTTTGAACTTTGCAATTGAAGTATTTCTGTTCGTATTCTTGCAAAAATGTTACATTACATTTAATGATTTTGCAATTATGTTTGTACAATTTAAAGAATTCCATAGGATGCTAACTGAATTTAATCCTAGTGTAAATTTTGTGCATTTCTGTATTTGTTTTTTTGTATTTGCCTTATATGACGCATTGTCTTAACAATTTAGGAACCAGGAGATAATTTTCATAATAATATTCTTGTATGTTATCATAAAGATACGAAAAGAAAGAATAATCAGGTATTAACAA
Organism: Saccostrea glomerata; assembly: GCA_003671525.1. Taxonomy (NCBI): domain Eukaryota; kingdom Metazoa; phylum Mollusca; class Bivalvia; order Ostreida; family Ostreidae; genus Saccostrea; species Saccostrea glomerata. The sequence goes on from PRKT01000421.1 coordinate 185,601, forward strand.
AAAACGTTACTTAAATTGTAATGTGTTATTTAAAATAATTACTCTTAATATTCATGAAAAATCATTATTTAACACAAACGTTTATAGTGAGTGATCAGATATATTCCAAATTATTTCATCATATACATGTACATAATTCTTTAGACTTTAATGTTTTTTTTTTCAAATTTCTGAGTTTCACAAATAGGAAAAATTACCAAATGAGTTGGAATCAATTTCATACGGAATTATGCCATTTGTCCAAAGATTGCTGGTGGAGATTCCAAAATTTCTTTTCCTTGTTCCTTTCACCTGTTTAAAAAAAATAATGTACCTCAATTAGACTTCTATACAGAAAAAATAAATTATAACTGGAATATTTTAGACAGAAAGAAAATTGTCAAGGATGAAAATTATTGGAAATGTAGACCTGCTGTAAGACAAAAGGTAAATACCAGTAAAAAGGCAAAATAAGGTACTAAAACTAGATATACTTAATGTATTTCAATAAACCAACAAACCCGTTAAGAGACAATTGATACTGAACTCATAAATTAATACTAATATCAACATTTATCTCTTACGTGTAAGATTACAAACTATTCTGATCTCAGGCAATCACTTTTGATTAAAGTAACCTCTATAATAAATGCCAATTCATCGATCTAATCATTTAGTAATGTTTCTTTTTAGACAAGGCTCTATCTCTTACCCTTTTTTGGTAGCCTCTCTCTCAAATGTAAATTCAATATTTTGATTAATGCCAAAGGCTTTCTTATTTTCTCTCTATTTTGTATTAATATTGCCTTTTAATTTTAAATATAAAACTTAAGTTTTTTCATTTCCTTTCTATAAAGAATATTTATATTTTGTTTCAGTTTCTTTTTGGGTTCATTTCTAGGTTTTTCAGAAGTTTATATTGTCATATTTTAATTCTCAAATTTTGTGGTCGCCCGCATATTGTAGTAGTTAGATGGTCTACCCTAGATTCGCAAATTAAAGAGTTGATCCTTAAGTCGAGGGATCAAATCCAACTGAGGGACGTGGATACTGGCCTATCGGATGAGATCGTGTCCCAGTAGGTGCTGTCACGGAAAATATCCCTCCCTGCTCAATGACCTGAGTGCTATGAAACAAAATTTGCCGCTCTCCATCGGCAAATTGTGGCGTCTCCATATGAATGAAAAATTCTCAAGAGGGACATTAAACGATATACAATCAATCAATTCATCTATCAATAAAATTTTGTGTCGGGGCTTTTAAACTTGTGGTTGGAATCTGTCTCTTGAGATGTTTTTCCTAAAGTTTTTAATACAACATGGAATGATAATCTATTTTCATGAGCTTGCCTTATTTTGTTAATCTAAATGCGGGATTTAAATCAATGGTCTCAAATGCTTGCCATATCGTTTTCATCCCAATATTGGTTTGGATCTATGCTCTCTAATACTTTTCATTACCGTATTAATCCCAAAACGGAGCGAGGATCAATGTTCTCATGGGCTTTACTTACCATGTTAATTCCAATTTGTGGCGGTGGTCTGTCATTGTTGTCATCATCCTGCTGGTTTTTATCGATGCAGAGATCTTTTGGCTGTAAATAGAACATAAAAGATTGTAAGCATGAGATAAAGTAAGCAAAGACGCCTTTTTAGTCCATGTTTGTTGAAGTCAGTATTTACATCGTTCTAGTTCATAATGGAAACATGTTCTCGTCGTTATCTTGAAAAAATACCAAACCTATATTGCAGCGTGAAATGAAAACCGTCGCGATTAGTACTTTTTGAGAAATCGTGAACTTTTAACACCGTAGAAATAAAACGACTTACAGTTAGTCAATTTCTCATTTATGTTAAGCAAACGTCACCTATTCTCATTTAAAGTTCTCAATTTATCACGGTTTTAATTGTGTTTTAATTTAACATGAAATAATGGCTCTCATTCGGTTGAATGGATTACCGTACATATACCTTGTTACATGTATTTATAGTATATCAATTGTGGAACATGACGTTTTTGTTAACAACTCATTCTGAATTACTGAAAACCTGAATATTTACCTATGTGTCTATTGGTAGCCCATTGCATATCCTTCTTCGTGACCCTTTTAGTTTTAAATTAATTTAGCTTCATACAATTTACGGTAAATTGATTAGAACATTGATAGCTTATACATTGATACATTGTAAGATATTAAATAAAAGAAAAGTTTAAATTTAAGGGTACATGTAACAGGCGTTAAGAAAAAATCAATAGCTAAAAGTTTTCTTATGGATGTTCTTTACTTGTTATTAGTTTATTGTGTCAAAAATGAATATACATGAATCTATTCAGTAAATTTTATTTCCCGACATCTGAACCTAGTTTATTTAAACAACTTTGTTAAAGAAACATACACATATGGCGTTTGCTTTTAAAAATAATTTTTGAATTAAGCTATATCCCAGATTAAAAAAATATTTTCATTTATAAATATATTGCCTTTTGTTTAAATACTCTTAAAATATCTATATCTAGACACACCTTTCCGTCTTTATCATCTATTCGAACTGTCTGTCTCTCAGCATCATCCTCGTCATCAGAACAAACTTCACTCTATCCAAATAAAAAACGATCAATTTATTAAAGACCTATATATGTAATGTTCAAGTTCACTCTGTGTAAAACCATGAAATTTTCATAAAACAATTCTTATCTATACGTAAGACCTGCATACCTTTTTTGAAAATCTATGCTTAACTTCATTGGTCCGTAGATGATCACGTGACTTCAGATTTCTCTGTGTTATATATTTTTCTAGTGCTCCTAAGAGATTATCTAGACGTGCATCTATAATTAGAAAAGAATAATTATAAAGAGCTCAACTTGTTGTCGGAAATGCAAACATTAGATTTAATTAAATGATAAATTGTAATTAAAAGATGAAAAGGCAATAAAACAAATTCAAATCCAGATACACTACACATCAAATCTGTCTCTCTTGGATATTTTGTTCCGAAGCTGTCATAGATTTTATAAATTTGAAATTTAAAAGACATTAAATTCTAATAAATGATAATTTTTTTTTCTTAATATCAAATTTTTGTTAGATATTCGTTAAACAATGTATCTATCTGTAACTTTTGTTTCTAAAGAGAACTCCATAAAGGATCCCTTTAAGGTCTCCAGAATAAAAACAATTACTCTCATTGAATATGTACTATTTTCTGCTTTTTGTATACATGGTACGTAATTATTGATCGCCATCAACAGCTTTTTTTATGAGAACATCATAAAGAATTAAACAATCATGGTTAGTATATAATAAGATATGAATCTAAGTTTTTTTTCCATATAAATAGGAATTTACATAGCAGCATACATGATACACGCTGAAAAACATTTTTTTTAAAGAACGTAGGAATAAAGTGTAATAAAAATGCACTACCTCGGCAGATATGGACATTGTAGCTTATGGTTACTTCAAGGATTGGTTAATTGTATGTTGTTTAAGGTCCCACTCGAGAATTCAAATTAAGGCCTACACTCGGCACTCAGGGCCATTGAGCATTGAGGGTTCTTTATCGTGCCAACGCCTACCACGACACGGGACCTACGTTTTTAATGTCATATTAGAAAGACCCGTGACTTTCACTTAAATGCCGAGCAGCGAAGGAACAGTCACTATCTATGTTTATGTCTTAGGTTTGACGCGGCGCCGCGAACGAGAATCGAAATCGGACCTCCCATTGACGAATCAAACGCTCTACCACTAGGCTACCCTGACCGGTTTACTGTCCATGACAAAGTTATGCCAGGTCCTGTGTTAGCTTATAAAACTAATATACACTGCGTTCATCTGAACCCATTCTGCTCAATACCATAGTTACACTCAACAAATCATTTCTTAAAAAGAAAGTATGACCTTTTTGGTGGACAATAATCAAATACCCAAAATAAGAAGCAATAACAGATTAAATAATAAGGTTAAATATTATAAAAAAAATGAGGACATTTAAAAAATATTGAAAATGAGGAATGTCAATAAAAATAATTTTAGAAGGTACTGAAAATATAGAGTGGTAAGACTTCAAAGCAAATCAAAACATAGCGCGGTATATCTTTTTTTTGCTTAAAGCTTGACTGATTCGTGTATGTGCCGGTGATGGTTCGATTATTTAAATCTGTTTGTTGCTCTTGGCATTAATGGGTACCAATAGGGTTTATTTAAATACAAAATACATGAGATCTGTAAAGATCTATGGCCATCTGATCCCAATTGTCTAGTTACGTTTTTTTACTACAACTGAGATCTCATTTGCCAAAAAAACCTTATCATCAACTGATAGATTGTTCTATAAATCTCTGAAATCGTCCCTGTAGTGCAGTGCTAACTAGAGCTTACTACGTAATCGGAGTTCGAACCTATGACTCTGTTGGCTATTGCCTAAGTATATTTACATATTAAGTAGCAACTATTTCTTTGCTATGGACCTGGCACTTTGAAGTGGAAGTTTTGGGTCCTTTGGATCAAACTTTAGAAACCAAGGTCGAAGTCACAGCAGGCGTTGGCATGATCTACATGTATATCCCTCTGCTCAATGGCTCTGAATGACCAGCAAAGGTCCAAATTTAAAGCCCTTAACAGCAAATAATTGTGTCTCTACATGACTGAAAATCCTCAAATGGGTTGATAAACAACATACAATCAATCTATCTATCAGTTTCTGGGGTATAGTAATAGAAATTTATTTCAAATAATACGATTGTTTTAATATTACGGATGACATTTGCTTTAATGCAAGAATCTAATAAAATATTTGTCACAAAAACAGCACTTATTATTTAGAGTGCTTTCTTTCATCAAAAACATCTTTATCTCATTCCCATAAGAAATATTATTTATGTTATGACTGTCTTACAACTAGATTTATTTAATAGCGTGCGTCCATTGATATATGATCATTGTAAGAATTCGTTATCCATGTTTACTAACTTTTAAATTGAAAGTAAAAAAAAATACCATGTATGCTAAAGCAAGATCAAAAGCTGTTAACATATACTTTAAGTTCACAATATTAAAAAAAGTATAATTTCTCTTTCCTATTTAACAAATTTTTATTCCATTAAGGGGCTAGAACCACTTACCATAATCGTTTTGTAGATAGATGGTACAATCGGAATACGCACCCAGTTTGTCATTCAAACAGGTCAACGACAGATACATGTGCCCGTCTCTTTTTTATGGCTAATAACCAAATAGTGAGCTTTTTGCCAATATATCAACCAATTATTAAAATGAAAATAACCTGAGGTACAAATATTTCACAGAAATTAAACGGCCTTGTAAAGTTTTAATGTAACTTATTTTTAATGTGCATCCATACCAACAGCTTTATAAGTACCAAAATGTTTTTTTTCACACAAAAATGAACATGGAAAATGAATGTTGATGTACTTGAAAAAATGTTTATCTAAAGGTTCTTAACCGAGGTATCTCATTTAGTTTTTAAACTGTCATGTAAATGACCTGAATCAATCATGAATACAAATGTATTTAAAGGAACAGAATAAAGCTATGATCCAAGTGTTAAGAAAAAAATAATTGTTTAGAAAAATATATTTCTCTATTTTTGTTAAAATAATATTTAAAAAAAAACCAAACAAACAAATTATTCTCATAATTTTTTACACGGTATGAAATATAACTGCTATGTAATGTATTATTTTTCAAAAATAGAATCATACAATTATAAATTTTTCTCTGTTTGAAGAGAGCTCTTTAAATCCGATTGAAAGTGGTTATGATGCACTATTTGAATGTTGCTCCTTTCGTGAACTGGTGCACAGACTAGAGTTTCATTCCCTTTGTCTGTCCCTCATCAAACTTGAGACTTAAGGAACAATTAGCACTCTGGGTGAAATTTATGGATTTTTTTGGGGAGGGGTTGTGAGACCTTAGAAATGGAGGCCTAGGTCCAGCGTATTGGCAAGATAAGGACCTCTCACTGTTCAACAGTATTGAGTGCTGAAGTTATATCAGAAATTGAACTAAATCATTGCATTGGGTAATTATTTTATGAAACTTTTTAGATTTTTTTGTAAATTAAAAAAACAGCAGTATCCATCCAAATAAACATTTAGAAAAAAAACACGTAAGATAATGCACATATAGGCATTATATAATGATTAATGGATAATAATTGTTTAACGATGAGTCGGCAATATATGACATTTCAGAAGATATACAAATTCGATCCTTTAACCATCTACATCTTTATTGATATCCTAATCTCAATTTATTATTTTTTTTATCCCTAATAGCAAGAATTATTAACAGCCTTTCTACCTATTCCCAGGCTTTCTCATAGGTCAAAAAGTCAAGGTTTAATGGAATAAGTAAGGTATTTTTGACTTCTTTATACAAAAGATTTAAATTTATTTTGTGAAAAAAGAAAAATCTATCTCTTAACATCGTGTTATGCTGTTTAGGTTTATAATCTAATGATTGTATAATAAATGTTTCACATGGGTCATGTAGTAAAGTTCATCAACAAGGCTTTGTTCAGTCAACCATGAAACACATAGGTCATGTAGTAAAGCCCATCAACAAGGCTTTGTTCAGTCAACCATGAAACTATTTTTAATCTAGCAATGTCCGATTATGTAGTCATGCGTATCAAAATACCTCAGAAGTAATATGACACTTTACGAGTGTAAAGATGTCAAGTACTAGTATCGCAAAGGAGAATCAGGTTTTCTTCGGTAATTGAAGTGATACTGTAAACATATTACATTTGGCTGTATATTCTTTTTAGCGCTTTTAGCAGAAAGGAACTTTCGCTAATTCAAGTACAATGTTAAATGTTTTCCACATATTTACATAAATAAGAGCATTTAGAAATGTGCTAATTCAAATCTACGCTCTTACAAAAATCAATTTCCGACAAATATCGTACAGGTAATAAAATTGAAAATTTTCAATTTTCAGATTATTAAACATTTAATTACCTTGATCGTGTTATATCCTTTCTTTAATCACTGTTACGTTTTTCGTGAAATATAATAGAAAATTTAATTTCAGTGCAAAGAAACCGAATTGAGATTGTTATTTATAAGGTAGAAAACTTTATGAATTCATAGAGCATTCAAGTAAGAAAGAAAGAATTTATTTTCAACGTACATGTATATTCTTATTCCATATTTAACAAAAAGATTTCATTGTGATATCAACAGTTTAGTTCAACAGTTTTGAAAAAAAAACTGTACACAACAAGTTTAAGTCATATATAAATAACGATTACAAAGAAGTTTAAAATAAAACAGAATCCACAGATTCAACCTACTGCACTGTGAATTTCGAACTCATTGATTTCTACCGAGTTGGAAACTAGTGTTTCGAAATATGAAAAACTTTAACAAATACTGTCCGTGGCTAGAAATTAAAAAAATGTAAAAAAAAAAAAAAAAAAAAAAAAATATATGAATGGAATAAAGTTGCACTGAAATTGACAAACCGAATTTTAAAAAAAAAAAACAAACAAAAAACAAATAGTAAATAGATTAACCTTAATGATTCTGAAGCTTATTCATTCATTTGTTTTCGTTAATTTTTGATAAATTATTTTTAAAAAACCTCTTTTCTTTCTGAAAATTATATATATAGACTATTACAACATAAAACACAAAGCCCTCTTTTTTTCTTTATTCATTAGATAATTAAAATATGCATTAAAATGATATCGATATTTTTTTTAAAAATGCAATCAACAATTAAATATAAAAAAAAAAATCCCTAATTGAAACAAATCTATTATTCTATAGATATATTTTACCTTTTGAATGTATTTGCTTCCCTGGAAACCCATGTACAGATATTAAACAAACTAGCAATAAATTTGTTAAAACCCTGGCCTTCTTCATCGTTTGACAAGTGTCTGTTAAAATACGACAGACTCTCCCCTTTCCGTTTTATACATGAAATTCTTGATGAACTTAGGTTAAAGTTAGGGTACATCAACACTCTTAAAAGGCTAATAACAACAAACTGGGCAGAGTGCTTATTGACCGTCAAGGTGAAGTCTCTTTCACATCATGGATTACAGTATTTCTTATATTTATTGAGTTTTTCCATTAATTTTCCTTTAAAGAGGAGTTTTAAACGAAATGAAGTTTTCCGCTGTGGTCATAGTGGGTGAATTTCAATTACTACCTTATCTAGATTAGAATATATGTTCAAAATATGTTTTTTTTAAATTGACCAAATAGTTACTATTAAGTTATTTCAAAACATGTTAAAAGGATTTTAATGTTTTGAAAACTGTTTTTTTTTTTCTTGCTAACCTCTGAACTGCATCATATGTTCAAAATGAACAAAAACAATAAAACAAAAATAAAACAGAAACCACTCCTCGCAAATTATGTGTGTACCAGTTTAATTTAATGAAATATGCACGTATCGGTATTTATTATTACAATAATAAAATAGATTCTATTTTTACAATTATTTTTTTTGGTATCTATCAATCCCAAATTTTATCAACGAGATATTTATTGCACATCAATCCTTTTAACATATATGTTACAATCGCTTTTATACCATACCACTAAAAACAGATATCTAATAAATGTAATACCTCTATAGTTTAATTCACTACTGTTCACAACTTTAAATTGTAAAATTTGTTGACTTATGCTAGAGCGTGCTTAAAAAAAACACATATTCCGACTATTCAAAATAATATATTATTTCAATAAATCAAATCTTATGGTGGCATATTTATGCCCCCTGCATGCAAGATAATTACGTTAACATGCAACTTAATTATGTAGATATGCAACATACTTATGCCAACATGGAAGGTAATTATGTTGACATGCCAGTTACCAATCTAGTGAGAAAATATAATTTAGATATGAGAAAAATTACAAAGTTACGCCTGTATCTGACATTTTAGATACAATATGCAGTATGATTGTGTAGATACGCGACATATTTATGTCAACATGCAAGATAATTATGCCAACATGCATGATATGTAAGTTGATATGCAACTCATTATCTTGCATGTTGACATATTTATTCTTGTATGTAAAAATATAACTCGCATGTTGACATAGTTAAGTCGCATGTTGACATAAATAATCAGCATGTTAACATAATTATCTTGCATGTGAACATAAATATCTTGCATTTCTACATAATAATCTCACATTTTAACACAAATATCTTGCATGTTCACATAATTATCTTGCATGTCTACATGATAAACTCAGATGTTGACACAAATATCTTGCATGTCTACATAAGTATTTCGCATGTCAACAGAAGTAAACTGTACCTTGTCATAATAATGCTACATCTTGCATCTACGATGTCAGATACGGGCTTCTGTGAGTGAAGATTTGTAACATGCATGTCAACATAATTATCTTGCATCTTGCATGCAGACATAGTTATCTTGCATGTTGACATAATTTTCTTGCATGTTAACATAATTTACCTTGCATGTAGGGGGCAAAAATATGCCACCAAAACAATGTTAATCTATTCGTTCCTTTAGAATGCACTTAAGGAAGACTTCGTGTAAACTGAGCGGAATATATGTCAAATGCATTGAAATATGAAGCAAAAGGTTTGATAAAAGATGCAAGAAAAGATTGGGAGGGAAACATGTCATGACGGTATACCGTAAATCTGGAAAAATTATACTTCGATTTTATTTTGCTAATTCGGGTCTGCTGTTGATTAATTTTTACGTTTCAAATATTGCGAATGACCACTGCTTTGTTAACATTTTCTAATTGGTAATTTATTTTTAAGAAAAAAATATTTATGCAAAAGCAATGAGCTTGCAAATTTGCTAAAATTTATTTACAGCAAAATTTCCAGATTTACGGTATGCCTTATTAATTAAGCAATGGATTAATGAGGAATAGGTGGATGGATGGATGGAAGGAAGAAAGGAAGAAGTGATAGAGAGGTAGAGAGATATGTACTCGTTTATTGGAATATATTGTAGAAGTACTCAATTACAAAAGGCCATTATTCCGCGGAAACAAAATGTCCATTCAATCCGCGAGTACGAAATCACGCGGATATCTTGGATTGTTATTATACCGGTATGTCCTTAAAGAATATTTAGTCCGCTGTGGAAAATTTTCGCGGGAAAAATTTGTTCGTGTACATAGCGGAAATTAATTCAACGCTGATAATGTACGTCGACATAAATTTTGCTTATATAATACATATGCTTCGTGACCTGAAATTAGAGGGTTTTTTTCTAAAAGTCTAAAAATGTCTTTGATTATTTAAAATATATTTAAAGACAGTGTTTATGAACATTTTGTGTCAATCGGGGTGCAGTTAATTGTGCTCGTCAACCAATATCCCAGAACAATCACTTGGGAAGGTATGGATGCAACCCGGGATGAGAGGATGAGAGAAGATTGAATTGGATTGAAAGCATTGTTAAACATATCAATATTAGTCCCTTGATTAAGACAAACGTCTCTAATCTGTGTACTACTGATTCCATAGAATATCATATAATGAGGCATTATCTTTAACATACACACTGAAACTTAAAAAAAAGAAAGAAAAAAAAACCCTTAATTTGGAGACATTTCGGTGAACAGTCTTTTAGGAAACGATAATATATAAGCTTTAAACTCATTACATTTAAGTTTGAGACTTACATATCAGCTTTAAACTCTTAAATGTGTTTGCATGGCACAAGAGTGGCACTTGTATTTTTTAAATTGACTAATTGGTTAAATATATTATATCAATAATCGGTATCAAAAACATACTTAAAATATATCTATTTGAATGCCATGTGATTGGTTCATTTTCTAATTATTTTAATGACAACTTTTGAGTTAAATTGAAATAAATATAGGGAATAAAACGAAACACTGATTGTTCCGGTAATAAAGGGTTTTATTACTTTTATATTTAAGCGCGTGTCTAATCCTTGACTTTTGTTCAAAATACGTACATATGTGTATATGTATATACATTAAAACATTGAATGCACCAATCAATATTGCATGGATTTATCGCTTTAGTATTCAAGTTGAGTAGAGGAAAATATTTACTTTGTCAAATTCAGGAAATTATCAATTTGGTTACCAAGGAACTTTCATTTTATATAAAGCTTTCCGAGATCGAAATGTAAATGATGACGTTAAGCAGTGTTTAGAAATTCGTCGATCGTTATACAATTATTTATGATTTTATATATCTTTTTTATGTCTGAATGTCAATCCGTTAAGCCCGGGAAGAATGTTACGTATGTGTAAACAAGTCTGTCTGGCCTTTTCGTTACTTATGCTGTGTGTTTCATCTGAGTATGGTAAGGCATATCTTCCGTAATAATTTCAATTTTGATAATTATATAAATCGATATTTTTTTTTTCAATTTATTTCTCGAAATAGAAATCTGATATATTTTCGTTTGAAATGAAAGGATGAAGAAATTGATGGATTTTACAAGCATTACACCTCGATTACTTAGAAAATTTCAATCGTCATACATTGAATGCTTAATTATCCTTCTTTTAACAAAATTATATAGCGCTTACTTCTTTTTCTGAAAAAATTGATGAAAGCTTCATCCATGATTTATCTCATGGAATGGCTATCTTAAAATTCAGAATGTATTGTAGAGGGGGAGTTTCTATAAACTTATCCTTTAACGCACAATTAAGAAGTTTTTCAGTAGACATTTGTGGAAAAATGGAAAGAGTAACTCAATATTGTGCAATTTATTCAAGAATCACAAAATTCTAGATCAGTCTTTATTGTGGTATTTTAAAATTGAAATTTACGAAATTTCCTGTTTTATTGAGAACTGCAAAATTGATTAATGCCTAATTTTTGTCTTGAAATGAAAAAAGTTACAAAAACTGTTTTCAAATAAAAGTCATGCATGTGTCCGCTATAAACATTTTCTAAATGAAACATTGATCGACCTTCCGTTTAATATAATTTACTAGCAGCGCTTTTGCTCCAAGTAAACCACGTTTTATAAAACATATATGTTTTTCTTTTCGGTGAAACCATCATTCGGTCCTCTCGACTTTTGAACTACGTTTGCCATGGATAAACAACTCAACTTAAATTTGAAGTAAAAAGGCAGGAAGTTAATACAAAGTAAATAAGTATTAATATATTTTTAGTGAATAATGCATATAAACATCCAACCTGGCAACAAACTACACATCCGTCTAATTTTGGAGCCGAAAAAGCAGTTGACGGCTTGAAATCTGACTTATCTGCAAGGGGGCATCAGTGTAGCATTTCTGCCAATAACCAAAGAGTGGCAATTTGGCGAGTCAACCTGCTTGAGAGAAAGTTTATTCATCACATAGTGATATACTATAGAACAGACAATTTTGCTTGGGGTAATACATTTATATTGCTAGATTTAATTAGCATAATCATTTTAGTCTTCTTTTTTATATTTCGTTTTCTTCTTGTTTTTAACCACATATAAAAGTATCGAATACTTCATAATTTTATGTTAGTTTAAAAGTCATTTTTGAAACATACTTCATGAAATGTATATGTATATATTATTTTCTTAATTTAAAGACTTTTTCCATGAAACAAACCCAAACATTTAGAAATGTTCCTCTTTCCCTTCATGTAGCAAACTAGCAAATAATGCCCTATATAGAGAAATGAGAAACATAAATATGCGATTAACTGTATTTCAGATGAAAATAATGCTTTAGCTGGGAGATTTCTGGGATTTTCTATCTATGTATCAGACACTGAAACTAAGGATGATGGCGGATTGTGTTTCCATGACACTGAGTACAACTTGACAACGATACCAGCTGTCGTAAATATAACGTGCGAATTATTCGGCCAGTATGTAATTTATTATAATGAAAGGAAAACCGACAAAGTTTACCCGAATGGTTATTCAAAATATGCTTTCAATGAACTTTGTGAAGTAGAGGTTTATGGTAAGAATTACTTTTTTATTCTTTACTTATTTATATACAATGTAATTGATTTTTTTTAAAATTTTGAATGCTTATTGTATTTACAAAAATATAAAAACAATCTGTCTAAAAAAATAATAAAAATCTTACACCGAATCCTAATTTAGGCGGGTCGTTATACTGACTATATGAAAAACGATCTTTTAATTTTATTTAACGCCAGTATTCATTCCTTATAAACCTTCGAAATTTTAAATGGTGTGTACAAGGATTTTAAAGATAAAAACATTGACTTCTTTTTTTTTCAGCTCACTGAAATACAAGAATATATTTACTAAAATGTATTGAACAGGTTGTGCCTCGGGGTTTTATGGGCCAAACTGTTCCCTTCCTTGTCCAGGAAATTGTAAGAATTGTAAGGCAGATACAGGAGCCTGTTTATCTTGTAATGTTGGGTACTTGGGAGAAAATTGTGATTTAAGTAAGTTTTCAAAAAAAAAAAAATGTGGATCTAGAAAGAATATGTAAAAAAAAATCGCCATTCTGTCCTTTATTAATTAAAGGTGTGATGTGTATTTAATAAACACTACTGATGCATAGTCACCAAATTCGCTGAAAAGAACTGAAAATTTCTAAATAAAAAATTGTAAGATTTCTTTTTTTTCAGAAATAAAAAAAAACCCACAAACAATTTACAAATTGTAATTAAAATGACTGTGATTAAAAACCATTTCTTTGTCTATTGTCATGTATTTCCCCCTTAGGTTGTGATTCGGGAACTTTTGGTGTTAACTGTACCAGTATATGTGGAGAGTGTACAGGAAACTGTGATCATAGATTTGGGAACTGTTCTCAAGGATGTAAAGCGGGATTTAAAGGAATCACGTGCAAAGAGAGCCAGTATCATTTATTTTGTATTTTCTTAGAAAAATAATGTTATGAGTATATTAAGAGTACTTTTTCAATTTTACCCATTATAAACGTCCGTAGTATAATTCGTGCATAATAAAATCTTATTTGAGACTTCTTTAAAAATTAATGATCTGCAATTCTTATTCTCTTGAAAATTTCATCAAGATAACTGAATTGTTTTCAATATTTTAGCATGTGATCTAGGAAAGTTTGGAATAAATTGCATTCAAAATTGTGGAATGTGTGTGGGGGATTGCTTTCGTATAAACGGAACATGTATCGGAGGATGTCAACCCGGGTACAAGGGAGATTTGTGTGATAGGGGTAATTGAACATATGAATTTTTATGCGCCCGGATCGATAGAACTTGCGTTTCTTGCTTTTGTCCTGTCTGTCTGTTTTGCTGTATATTTGTCTCTCTGCCTGTCTGTTGTCAACTATAACCTTCGCCATAAATTATGATCCATGAGAGATAGAAACTTTTTATCTGGTATGCCTACTCCACTAAGTTAGGTTTTTCTAATGACACTAAGGCCAATGACCTTGTGACCTTCACAGTGACCTTAATGCTAAAACTAGCTTTTTTGATCGTTCACCATAACTTTTTAACCATAGGAGATAGAGACTTCATATTTGGTATTTTTATTCCACTAATTAAGTTCTTCCAAATGACTGTTTGATCATGACTGTTATCTATATGCTAAAAATAGCTTTTTCAAACCTTGTGGCTGTCGGGCGCATAATGTTTCACAAACCAATCTAGTTTTTCATAGTACGGCATGAATTGCCAGCCGAAAAGGATGATCATTTCTCGATGATACTTGATCTCACCTCTGATGTTTTATAAGACCATGTCTGTTCCTTATTTGTCTTGTTTAATGAACGTTTGAGCAAGTGTTTGAATACAGTTCATAATCTCCATAAACATGCATTTCATTTAATGCCTTCTGCAATCATAATTTCTCTTCAGCTGTAATAGTCGCCCTCTATTCAAATTCTCTTAACCCTGGATTGTCTGACTATACATGCAAATATGTCGCGTGGAATAATTATTGTCCTTTATCATATACTTAGTAATAAACCGATTCTGCACGGTACGATACGGATGACGTCACAATGTCATATATCACGGACTACTCCTAAAATCCATATCACGTTTCAGAACGGTGGGCCGAAAATCCATATCAAATCGGAAGTAACGTTTCTATGAAGTTTAAAAGTTAATTTACTTGAGTTTATCTAAATATTTAAGTAAAATAATTCTTTAATAACATTTGTGGTCTTTTTTTCAGTAACCTAAAATTGGCTCTATTAGATTAAAAAGAAAAAGGTCATTAACAGGCACGAAACATTCTTCAATCACCATATGTGAACACGCATATTAAGAATTTAAAATATATGATAAATAAAATACTACATACCAAAATCCATATCATATGTCACATCAGCCCTCGGGCCCCATATCAGCCCTCGGGATGGTATGGGGCCATTCGGACTGATATGCCATACAATGTATAATGTGGATTTTAGTATGTAATATTCTCTATTTATTGCACAACAGAATGTACCAAAGGAAGGTATGGCATGGATTGTGCAGAATATTGTGGACAGTGCGAGGGAGAATGCAATCACGTGCATGGAACGTGCCAAGGGGGGTGTAAGCCTGGTTTTTTAGGCTTAACATGTCAAAAAGGTACACTACACGACATCTATTGAACTGTAAACTAGAGAAAAGAAGTCCACATTTTCTTAAATATTTTTCGTAGTATAGACATGTTTTACCGAACAGTTATCCTCAATTTTGTTTGAAAAAAGATCTTTGATATTATTCAAATTTTCAATTTTAATATTAAAATTTCAATGTAACTAGGAGTTTCATTTTTGCAGAGTCGGGGTGGGATAAAATATCGTTTAGAAGTTTTTCAGTATGATTTGATATAAATCATATTTTTTAAAACCATGTTATATTTTGTAATAAGAGATTATTTTAATGTTTCCTTTTTATCTCTTAATGATTGAATTTATTTTCCGTAGAATTTTTCTAAAGATTCATGCCTGATTTTTTTTACTATCTATAGAATATACATATCGATTGAATTATACTACAGTAATGAGCTGATTACCTGTATATTTTGTGTTCAGAAACAAACATGTCAAGTGTGTTTTTTTTTCAGGAAAAAGAATTTTGATAAGTAAACACTTAATAAATTGCCTCAAATTTTGCCATGGTTCTTTAAGAATGTGCATTGGGAACGTATGGTATGAATTGCAATAGAGACTGTGGAAAGTGCAATGGACAATGTAATAATATTGACGGAAGTTGTACTGAGGGCTGTATAGCAGGATACAAAGGAGGAATGTGCGATGATGGTAGATATTTATTTTACTATGAAGTTGGATTGATCGAGTGTAAGTTGTTTTACGTCCAAATTGAGAATATTTAACACATAAAGAGACTTTGAAGGGCTTCAAATTTCGACTTTTACTCAGCATCTACAGTCATTGAGCAGTGCGGGATCTTTATCGTGTCAAAGACCACTGTGACACGGGGAATCAGGTTTCATCCCTTTATTTTTGAGTGTTTGTTATTTAACGTCCCTGTCGAGAAATGTTTACTCATATTGAGACGCCACCACTTGTCAGTGGAGAGCTACAATTTTCTTTTATACTCGACAATCATGATTATTGAGCAGTGACAGATCTTTTTAGAGCCAGCCTTACTTCAACATGGGACCTCAGTTTATACTGTCTCAACCGAAGGACTAGAATCCATGTCCTGTAGTGGGATTCGAACACGCGAAGTAAGGATCGAATCCTTACTTGCGACTATAGAGCAAACGTTCTTAACACTGGACTTGGGCGACTATGTTTCATCCGAGGACCAAAAAAATTTATTTCATGGTGCAGAATGTATGGCTTATATAAACTAAAGCCATTTACTTGAATTCATCGGTTTATTTAAAGTGATGCAAATTAATATGGCATCGTGTTTTTCCCCAATGGCATCTGATAACCCATTGGTTGACGGAGACTCGGTGTTTCAATATGCTTGTAGATAGAATATGTATGGAAAACGAACAGTATTCGAGCTCAAAAGTTCATTAAACATTACAGAAAAGGAGTAGAGCAAACAAGGTTCTCAAAGTCATCAGAGGTGGGATCAGTTACCATTGATCAAAAACACGATGCTCTGTTAATCTGCATTAATTAAGAACTTGCATATTCTAACTTTGCAGGTAAAGATATTCAATTATTATATACATGTAGGTATGAATAAAATTACAAAAACATTTTGAAGCCCAATGGCTTCTACAACAGTGATTTAAGATACACGGATTTTTTTTCATAGTTTGTGTCTACTATCTACTGTGCTGTATGAGACTTATACTATAAATTAAAGCATACAAGAAGTAAAATTTGAAATTTAATTACACTTTTTAAAAAAATCTGAACTTGACGTTTACGTTGCAAATTTTCAAAAGCATTCTTTTTAATTTTTCCATATCTCTTAGGCAAAATATTAAATATCGATTGCCGCGTTTTCCTTAATCAATAGAACAGTTTCTAATCGTTATGTTATTATTTGACAGTGTGTGATTTTGGGTATTTTGGAGTTAATTGTCACCAGGAGTGTAGCATGTTTTGCTCAACATCGCGCAACTGCAGTACAACCAGTGGAAAATGCATTAATGGATGCAAAGACGGATGGGAAGGAATGGATTGTCTAAAGAGTAATGTTTTACACACATTTTCGATTTCTGATTGCAAAAATTTATCATTATTTTTTCATAAAAAAAAACTTATCTAAAATACATTAAGGTGTCTTTATTATATGTATAATGTTAAATTTAGTAAGTTTTCCAAAGGAGAGCAGACTTCTAGGATCAATGGAAACAGTTTTAGCTCTGTCAGTCAGCCTGTTTATCAACCTATGTCTTATGTTGGTCTATTGCATAAACAGGTAAAAATCCTCAGGCTTATCAATTATTGACATAAATGATATTTAGTTATAATTCTTTCCTCCCATTTAAAGTTATACACATTATACATTTACTTAAATAAAATTATAAAAATATATATAAAGATATATACACGGAAATTGCATTTTAAAGGTCGGAAAAAATGTAATTTAAAAAAGAAAATCCTGAATGATTGAAATGTAGAACTTCTTTTCGTTTGTACTAAATCTTCAATTATCTTTAAAGGCACGACTCTGCTATGGTAAGAAAACAACAAAAGACAGATTTCCGTAGTTCCCGACATGATTTCATGTCAGCGGGAAATCAGACAGGACCAGCAACTCTTGCAGTCGAGGAACAACACAACGACGGGAGTTATACGGAACTGCAATTCTTTAATAACAACACAAATAGTGACTATTACAATATGTAAAGAAAAAAAATTTTGAGTCTTGGTTTTTTAAATATAAGGAGAATGTTTTTAATTTTTGCTATTTACTTGAGTTATTTGGCATAGATCTTTTTCCATTATGCGTTCTGACTTCTTTTCAAAATAAAAATGTTTTGTTATTACCCCACCCCCTCCCTCTAGTTTAATAAATATTTTATTTTGATACCAGTTACAGATTATATGATTTTAAATTCGTAAATCACCTGGTCTTGGTTTTGAATTTGACGTGCAATATAAGTGACATTTTACGCATTTCGTACCAGACATCGCATTCATTGCACTAAAGTGAATTATGCTTAAATTAAATATGTCTTAATTCGTATGGAAATCATGTCAATATTAGTAATATATATACTTTTTGATTCTAATGAAAACCCAATCAATCAAAAATAACTACACATATGTAAAAAAGAATGTATCAGGAAATCAAATGAAACAGCGCGCAAGAACAATAAATCTCTTATTTGATATCAAGATAAAAACAACAAAAAATGTTTTTCATTAAAAAAAATATTTTCGATTTTTTCTTAAAAAAGACACTTTAAGAACTTTATTAACCTACAAGACCTTTGCTAAACTCTAAAATGGTTGGCTACCTGATATTGAAAAACACGCAAAAATCAAATCAAGTCAATTTTGCAGTAGTGAAAATGTTTGCATAATAAGACAATTTTTTCTGACTACTAGAATTTTTAGGCCGGAGGAATATTCACCAAAACCGAAACAATAGTAAACATAAAAATCCCTTGCCATTTGAATCTAAGTTGGCGAGAAATTGTTCGAAATGTTGATTTTACATGTCATGATATTATATGCAACAAAAGTGAATGGATTTCAAATCTAAGTAAGACATTTCATATCATAACATACAATGTTCTTATATTTTTATCTATATTCTTTTTACATCATTTTAATGAAAAGAAGTAATGAAAAAACTTTTTATAGGCTTTTTTTTTTATTATTGAAGAACGATATTTCAGTTATGTTCAATTCCATTTATCCGTTCAAGTATTAAGCAGGCTATATATAGTGTATGAACAAGCTTTCAAAGAAATACCACATGTAGCCAATAATGTAAAAAATACATGTTATACCTTTAGTTTCTCTTTAATTGTAAACCCTGTCGCCATAAGTCATTGGTAGATTGTCTTTGAAGAGGTTTCGACCATCCATAATTAAATCATTAGAAACTGCATGCTCAAATACCTTTAATTTCCCCGAAGACTAATTCAAAATATACAATTTCTTAAAGATGAATTATTCTAAAAAGAAATGTTAATACGTTAAAATAGAACAAATTTGTATTTTGGTAACGGTAACATTCAAAGAAAGAGTAAACCAACTTTGCCTAAAAATGAACATGAAGGAAGAATATATATCTTTAAAATGACAGAAAATGTGTTGATTTATTGGTCTTTGATGTTAAAACAACTTTCACGTGCTAAGATATATCTTGTTATTTGCATAAAAATATGCTAATGTATCGAGAACACGATTTTAGTTCATTCCTTTTAGGGATATTAATGATAGTGGTTGCATGCTTGTAACTATCATTCTTTGTTTCGTTTATTTGATGTCAAATATCGAAAATTGTCGAAGCAGGATGATTGCATTTTGTATTCCCTTTGATATAAAAATAGATTAAGTTCGCCGAAGAGTCTCAATGAATAGACAAGAAAGAATTGAATGAAAGAAATAAATGAGATTTTATACTAATACCGATGATTTGACGTGTAAAGCTTCGGTACCAAGCAAAATTTGACAATGCAAATAATAATAACTCCATTTTTGAAAAATTGAACGACAAATTAATGATTCATTGAAAAATTAGCACATTAATTTTTTGTGTTATTCTTTAATTTTGCTAAATACATAATACTGTAAGCTCCCCTCAACTTGTCTTAAGTGAGCGAATTTAACTAAAACAGGCTGAATTGAAATGAAAAAGCATTGTCCTACAACTTTGTGTAGGGAAATTTGAATTAGGTAAAATTGTTCGAAAGTGAAATAGATTGAAAAATAGCGTACAATGTTATAACAATGATGTACAAAATTAATTGTTAAAAGAAACTAAAACGTCTCGGTTGAATAACTTGAAATTGTTGAAAATAAATTCAGATTAAGAGACAAAATTTACATTTTAGAAGAAAATCAAATTTGCTGATCTTTCAGCGATGTACCTTTGATTTACATTGAAAACATGGATTACTTTGTTCAAACTTTATACTTTTCCTTGAGTTTCTTATATTACAGTAACATGCAAAATCAATAATTAAACTGCAGTTAAGGTTAGAAAACATGAAAACTAACCAATAACTGTTCAACAATCGATTACAGATCTATGGTTCTACTGCATTTATACTTGGAAACCCTGTGAGATATTAACAGATGCTTACTCGAACCATAAGTAATCGGTATTCGCAAATAACAATATGACGAAATTCTTGGTTATCTTCTTCATTTCCTTTTTCTTTACGCAATGTATTCCGACCTTTCAATGTAATCGCAGTATAGGAGATATTTATTGTATACTGTTGACGTCAGTTGTTGATTTCAATTTGCTATGGAAACAAAACTTGCCACTGACTGAATATGACGTCACAATAGAGAGGCGTAAATATTCAAGATTACGACACTTTTTGTGATCAAGCAGCCACGGGTAGGAGAGAGCTATATGAGGACTCCGGACCGTGGCTGGAGACGATGACCCTCTCCCGACCGACTGGCTAAAAGTGGCCCGACTCAATTTTTTTTAACCTCCAAGAATCAATTATTTTTTCAAAGTTATCTGGAAAATAGAATTAAAAAATAGCTATACGAAATTGAAAATTTCTTAGAATAAAAAATTTCTCACCTACCTACCGACCCGACATTTTCAGGGCGATTCAGGTGAGGGCAACGAAACAATTCCCTAAAGATGGACTGATGTATATTTTTGTTTCAAGAATCGGTGTGTCAACTTTAAATGGTTAACAATGTATTTCTCTAAATACATTATTTAGGCATGTAGTTTCGTTTATATTTATGTAATTTCTCTTTTCAATCTTTTCATATTTATTTGCTTGTGGAATTTGCACTGAATTGAAATAAAGGAATGGCCTGGGTTATCATAATAATAATTAAGAAATTGATAAAATCATATAAATTCGCAGTCACGATACAGTATATTTCTTCTTAGCTTAATGAAGATTATGATTTTAAAGCATTACTTCTAAATTTAAATGGAAAAAAATCTCGTTATCAAAAACTAAAAATACAAATTTTAAAAACGGCATTTTATGTTACAAAAAATAAAAGATAACTATTTTGCTGTTCAAAAATTATTCAAACAAGGAAATAAATCATAAATAAATTAATTTTATTGTGTAAAAATGTAAAGCCTTTTCAAGAAATGATACAAAATATCTTCATTTGACGTTTCTATGTGATTAAAATTAAACGCACTAAACGATGTAACTGTATGAAAATGACGAAACCTGTCTGTTTTTACGAATACGAGTTTTTCAGTTTACTGATCAGTTATATGACGTTAATTGTAGGAACATGTATTTCAAATAGTGTCCACAGTTTATACAAAGGATAGAAAGTTTAGAAGAAAACATTTTAAGACGTCGTTCGAAATCGAAGACGCATAATAAATTAGTATCACAAAGAAAACTCTTTAATTATATCCGCTATAATTCAATAATTCATTCATTATGGAGAAGACTTATATAGGCAGTGCCTGCTGTCCAATCCTGTTATTCTTTTATATCATGAAATAGTGTTTAAATTGTAAATTATGTGTCATTCCTCTGGATTCCTTTTAGTTACCAAGTTATAGTTACCAATAGATTGCAAAGTAAATTCTATTGATGGACAATTTCACAATCCTGATATTAAACCTAATGTAAATAGTTGAAATTTTTCAAAGCAACAAAAAACTTTATTGCTTAAGTTTTGTTTTATTTCTCTTTTATAATTATGGTTCAATAGATCAGTTGGAAATAATATCAAGATTATATTCCTTTGAATGATTATACAGAAAAAAATTGATGAACATTGGAATTTTTTGAATAAGAAAATAGACCAAGGAATCGAAAATCTAACAATGTAAAGAAACGTGTTATAGAATATATTATTGTTGTTCACAATTACAGCTCTTGAAAAGAATCTTTGATTTCATCTGTGGGTGTGTGTACTATATCTTCTTTATTCCTATATTTATGCATGTGCAATGCAGTCAAAACGTTTTTTTTCTTTCTTTTTCAGTGCTTCCAAAAGACTGTAAAGACCTTCTTGAAGATGGTCACAGTTATACAGGTGTGTACGAAATTTATCCCTTTGGGACCATTTCCAGTCAAACTAGAGTGTACTGTGATATAGAAACAATGGCTGGTGGATGGACGGTATTTCACCCTGTAGAGTTTTTATTTCATTTCATAAAATCTCAGCTGGAAAGTATGTTTATATATCATGAAAATCAGCATATGCTTTATGAGTAAAATTACATAATGCACACTTAAGATAAAAAGAACATATCAAAATATGTTAAGTCTTTATTTATTTCAACTATCATACACAAGTCTGTCAGAACTATGAATAAAATGATGAACATCTTTTTAAGGCTATCCAAAAACGAATCGATGGAGCCTCTAGCTTTGATAAAAATTGGACAGAATATAAACTTGGTTTTGGATCACCGGAATGGGATGTCTGGATAGAAAAGACTGAAAACCTTTAAATCAGCATATTTGCAGCATTTTTTTCATTAACGAGATATGGATGGAGGTCTTGATAGAGATCATCGTTTCGCTGAACCAATTTATAGTCAGTTCGAATATTGACTGATATTTTATAAGAAATGTTTCGTCAATTCTTACATAAAATTGAGTGCTATAGTTTTCCTTAACCCGATAAGAAAAAGAAGCACAAGGCTGATGTGGCCAATTGACAGGGGATGCTTACTCCTCCTCTTAATTGACCAAAGCTCTGACGTTTGGTGGTCCGCGTTGGCTCTGCTCCAAATTGTTTTGTTTTAATGGTATGATGAACTAAATTTCTGTTTGTTATACTTAGACTTAATTTCTTGTGTTTATTTATGAAAATAGTAATTAATATCTATGAAAAAAATCATTTTTCGCAGTTAATAATAGATTAATTATGATACAGGAAATGACATCATTCATCGGTTAACAAAGGGAGGTAACACGTCCCTCTACGTCTCTACGTATCGGTCACACTTCATGATGGTTGGACACTGTATGAATTGTACGAACAATTCTCCATGTCCGGAGAAAAAGATAAATACCAACTCCTTCTGGCGGGAAATCCAACGGGGACCTTAGGTACGTAAAACATGAGAGAGAGAGAGGGAGAGAGAGAGAGGCGACTAAACCATGATCGTATTTACTGAATTATGGCAGTTTTGGTATGTAATCTATTAAGATTTATCGGTTTTCATAAAGGAAACTATGCCACCTTTCTATTTACATTTGTTGACAAGAAAAAACGTTGAAAAATAAATATCTTATTCCGGTTTATAACAAGTATTTCATGGGATTATTTGAAAAAAAAAGTATTATAGTGAACAAATTTCGATTTTCCAGACCCCTTCCCCCCAAAAAGAGATGTATTCCAAATTAAAATATATCCATGTAAGGGGGTGACTAATTTATTTGACTGATAAGAATCAGTCCTTCAACCAGCATTCCAGGACTCATAAGTAGAAACTTATCTTTAATAGTATTGGGATAGCCATATGCATCTGAACCAAGAAGGGGGGGGTAGGCTATGGGGCTAAGCCCCCCCCCCCCGAATTTTTATGCAAAAAATAGACATTATATAGGCATTGAAAATTGGGATTTACCTTTTTTTGTTTGTTTAGTCCCCCCCTCTACTTTCGATTACCCCCTCCCCAACTTTCAATTTGTTACCGAAAATGCATCTAATTTTGATACGGACATAAATTAATAAGGATATAGAGAAAGAAAGTCCTGGTTTTGATTTAAATCTTGAATTTGATGATATTGTCACCACGACACATGACAATATGGGTTAAGATATCCAATGTCAGCCAGAGGGGATCAAATCTAAAGAGACGAAAAGATTCGCAGACCCTCTGTCAGAATGGGACATAAACTCGCTTATCAAAAGCGCCATGCCAAAACTATAAAAATCTGAACAGAAAACTCTCTGAGATGAAAAGCTTATTAAATAACTAATGTGTCCTACGAAATCCTGGGTCGCCATAATAATTTGATATAGAAGTCTTCGACGGTACATGGTGTATTAATAAGTTCTAACTTCAGTGATAAAAGATACAAATTATTATTCAAAGTTTATTTTACATTTCTCTTATTTTTCAGGTTTTAAATCTGTCCACTGGATGACAAAGATTTTGTAAAGGTACGTATTATATTGAGTTCCAAGATAAAAGAAACAGAAAGGTCAGGATCAGGAAGCTCTAAACGACAAGCTGAAATAATTACGCTGAACAGGAAAATTTATTATCGGAAAAAGGATGGCTTGGATTTGTGATACTCTAGCTCAAAGTCTGGACACTATGGTGTTTTCTTTGGGACCAAAAGTCGCGTTACATGAAGGACAAGAGCATTGGAACTTGTAAAGAGGACCAAATAGTCAAATAAAATTGAAGGATGACAAAGACGGGAAGAGAAACTTGGAGTAATAAGACGATTCTTCGAAATTTGTATTCAGGAGGGCTCAGTACTAAACAAACTGAATCACAAAGAAACCAGGATGTATGAAGATGCAGAAAATCCAACAAAAAGTGTTACGCAATTATATGAACAATGTATTTCATTGCAACACAAAAAAATGGAAAGAGAGATACTATTTATTAACGATAAAGAAATACCCATCATCAAAGTTATGGTTTGATGATATTCCAACAAGAATTGACCCTTTACAGGAACTAGTGTCTCGTCTGTTTTAGTCTTCGGGATCTTATTATAATTTTTTTTTACAAATCACGCTTTTCGTGCAAGGGCTACAACTTGACTATATTCAGCTGGGATGGATGAGCAATTAATATGCGAAAAAAAAAAACAGGTAATCAATCAAATGCTATTTGGGGATGAAAGCGTACCTTAGAAAACAATTTAAAATTGTTGACACTATTGTCTTATCAAGAAAAACATGCAATATCGGAGGAAGCTACACTGATTATGATTCAAAATGTACAGAGAAATTAACAGAAGTGTTACTTTTGAAGCATATGAGAAATGTATAAAAAAAAATTGACATTCAATTTTAATTTCTTCTCTGTTCCTATATTGCTTCGTACAGAAACCTAAATGATTTTTCGAATTTGTTTATTGTTTAGTACATTTTGATTTAACTCTAAAAAATTCTTAATGCAATCTGATTGTGTTATTATTCCAACCTTGGACTGGTTATAATTAAAGGTAAATCTTTGGAACAGTTTTAAAAGCATGTAATAAGGCCACTGTTTTAAGATCTTAGTAATGAAGTAAGCAGTCGTAGAGCGTTTAATGAATTTTTGTTCAAAATGATTGACCTTATGTAGAAACATGATAGAGCTGTTAGCCAGAATTCTTTCGGAAGAATTAGTTTTAAAGACCATGAGGTCACATTACTCGTATTTTTGAAAGGGAACGTCACAGGTATGCATATTTACATACAAATGTATAAAAATACAGGGTTTCTTTTTCGCACTTGAAATACAACAAAGTTTTTTTTTTCTCTTAATTAAAAGTTTCAAATATTAGAGTTTAAGTATAAATGCAAAGTCATGATCGTGAGGCCAGATTCCGCAGAATATCTGAAAAGATAAAACTAATCAATTTAAATTTGATATATGGTAGACTCATTAATTCAGCCTTGTTTTAATAATTTAATTAGAGTTTAGAAAGTTATCAACTCGGTAATGTTCATGAAAATCATGAACTACATTATCAAGGAAACACATTTTAACATCAAAATGTGACGTGACGAAATTGAAATGGGCAATTGAATATTGAATCAAACTGCCAAAATTTAGTATTTATATTGGAGAAATTACACGTACATTGAACGTACATTGCGCTAGTCGAAGAATGTTATTCATGTTTAGACACATCTACCTTTTTTCGTCATTTCTTGTAGTAATCGTTTCATCCGAGTTCGGTAAGAATATTTAAAATATTAATATTAATTAGATAATGTTATTTAACTCAATTTTTAAAAAGTGGAGTTCTGGAAATTCATTACTCTTCAATTCTTATTTGAAATGAATTAAACATGGTACATAAAAAGCTAAATTCAAAACATATCATATGTCGTATAACGGGATAATAATACATAGTTTTATTTATTGCTAAAAGTGGAAAGCTTTTAATAAATTTTTACAAAGTTTCATGTGTCTATTTTCTTGCAAAATTATGTACATTTTGATTCTTGTATATATTATACAAATGTAGGAATGACTGCTAGATTTTTCTGAAATTTTGACAAACAATTCATATTTAATTTGTATTAGTTCAATGTCTCCTATCATACAACGTACGCAATGCGGCTGATTGCTGAGAGCATAGTTTTGTCAAGCAAAATTAGAAGAAAAATACCTTATAATTTTACTAATTTTTGTTAAAAAATAAGGATACAGCTGAACAATTCTATTAATTATAGTCAGCTATCAACCAATGAAATTAAAGTAAAAACTTTATTTTGTGAAGGGTGAATAATATTTAAAATTTCTAAAAAATGTAGTTTTGTGTTCAAAAACAGGAAGTTGTTTAAAATAGATTTCTCAAATAAATGTTATTGAAGGGAAACATAAAACAAATATTTTTTATGAAAAATTTCCGCTTTTGTAGAATTGTACCTACCCATTACTTTACATTATAACAAATAATTGACATACATGTATTCAAAACATTTATCGGCACATTTATTCTTTTTTCAGTGAATATTGCATATAAACACCCAACCTGGCAAAAAACAACACACCCTTCTAAATTTGGACCAGAGAAGGCAGTCGATGGATTGAAAACAGATTTATCCGCAGGTGGTCATCAATGTAGCATATCTGCAAATAAGAAAAGGATAGCTTCCTGGCGAGTCAACCTGCTTGAGAGAAAGTTTATTCATCATATAGTGATATACTATAGAACGGATAACAATGCTTGGGGTATACTAAAGATACGTAACCTTTGCATGTTAAGTTTATTAGCTATTCAGTTTCTTTTAATTTTATTTTTGTTCTACGCATTCATAATCAACAATCATGGGTTGCTTACTCCTTCATGACACCTGATCCTTTCTCTTAAGTTTTAAAGGTTCAAGATTTCTATGCTCCTAGTCGTTAATGGATTTTTGAGCGCATTTTTTTTCAACATCATATCACTGCTACGTAATCGTTGAAACAACTATTAGAATAATGACCGCAATTTAAGTAATTAATTATAGTTGTTGAGATTGCATATAAAACAATACTTGTTGTAACCACAATTAAAAAAATGCTCACTATTGAAATAATCGTATTTCTATAGTGGTTGAGAGTGCATTTCAAAACCAAATTAAACAAGGTTGCAAACACTTTTTTTAAATAACAATTCATCTTTTTTTCAAGAGTAAAGTTCTTTAAATAAGGTTTCAATGTGGCTGTGGAATTAAAATCATTGTCAGCAAATAAAATAATGATCTCAATCACTACTGAAATCTTTATTTTAATAACTATTAAAATCTCTTTCTAATAGTGATCCTTATGTTAATTTAGAGGTTGCAGTCTGATCTAGGTTTTGAAGTAAACTTCTATTGAAATCATTGTTTCAATAGCGCAAACGTTATTTTAATAGCTGTAACAACCTGTGCTTGGTTTTGAAATACACTTTCAACCTTTATTGAAATGATTATTTCAATAACGGTCGTTATTCAAATAGTAGTTGCAACACAGGTATTTCCCATCGTCATTTTAAATCTAAGCGTAAACATCTTCTTACAGGTGAAAATAATTCTAAAGTTGGGAGATTTCTTGGATTCTCTATCTACATATCATCCACTGAAAATAAGGATGATGGCACATTATGTTTCCATGACACCGAGTACAACATGACAACAATACCAGCTGTAGTAAACATCACGTGCCAATTGTACGGCCAATATGTTATTTATTACAACGAGAGGATAATTAACACAGTTTATCCAGTTGGTTACTCTAAGTATGCTTTCAATGAACTTTGCGAAGTTGAAGTTTATGGTAAGAATACGACTTCCTTAGGTTAATTTCTTAAAGTAATAGAATATTTTTTCACAAAATGTTAAGATGTGTTATGAATACATCCTGAGAAATTGAAAACGAAAACATTTTTTTTAAACTTTAATTTCATTAAATCTATAATCAAACTTTTATGCTGGAATTGTGCAAAGTCTCCAAAATCGCCACTGCTTGATTCAAAACTGAATGTTCCTTTTGATTAATTCACTGTGTTAATAATTGTTTATAGGGTGTGCTCTGGGGTTTTATGGAAGAAACTGTTCACTTCTTTGTCCAGAACATTGTCAAAATTGTAACACAGAAACGGGTACCTGTTTGTGGTGCAATGTAGGGTACACTGGAAAAAATTGCAAATTTGGTGAGTAATTTCTGATAATGTAAGATTCTGAACAATGTTTGTAACACCTGATGCCAGATGAGTATAGAATTCGGGGAAAAAAAGTAACACAATCTATTTGCTAGAAAAACATAAAACGTTTCGTATGTTTAATTATATAGTATTGCGTTTAATGTCTTACAAACTGCGATCAGAAAACTTAAAGTTTTTAACTTGTGTTATTTATATTTATATTTTCTCAGCACAAGCACATGAAAAAATATCATGCAGCCTCAATATCAAAATATTGGAATGCAATATTTTCATAATAAAACAAATATAGAGTCTATGGTTGTAAATATTGTTTATTTATCGACCAATAAATAACAATATAAACCTCGGTTTTGCTAGAAAAGTTATGATATTTCTCTGATGAATATAAATCCATGTTCAGCAATATGAGTCCATAAGATGATACTTTTAACAAGTTAGGAAAATTATCTTACAATGATATTAAATATGATTCTGCTTAATAAATCAATTAATTGTGATCTTGTCTTCAGCTATAACGTTCCGATTTCCAAATTCATTAAAATCACTATAAGAAAAAAAATGACAACATATTCATGATCAAATACAAATGAGTTGCTGAATGATAATGAATAGAATCATTAACAGAATTTATTGCTTTGTTGAGTTTTTTAAGATAACAAAACACCTATCAGTTGTATTCACGGAAACATGGAATTAGGAAAAATACCTTTGATTATTGTCCATTTGTATAAAACACTCACAAATAACTATAAAAATGCGTACAAACCTACATCAATATTAAGTGGAAAAACATCTTATCTATTTTTTCCCTTAGTCTGTTCTTCTGGGCAGTTTGGTGCAAACTGTACCGGTGCATGTGGAGCGTGTGCCGGATATTGTGACCATAAATTTGGCAATTGCTCTGGGGGTTGCCTAGCAGGATTTAAAGGAAACATGTGTAATGAAGGTCAGTATGATATTTAAAATTTTTATAACAAAAAATTACACTTTTGAGTTCATGTATTTTAAAAACTAAGTCTCTTTGCATTTGTTTTGTAAAAAATTTGATTTCTTAAAACATTTTTTAACATGATGTGTGCCATAATCACAATGAACGATTTTTAGTGTGTGGACTTGGAAAATTTGGAGAAAATTGCAATGAGAGATGTGGAATGTGCTTAGGAACGTGCTTCCATGTCAATGGGACGTGTTTAAGAGGATGTCAATATGGATATCAGGGGGAATTGTGTAATGAAGGTATAAAAAAAATAGGTCTCTTACCATATTTACGGCCATTGATGTTAAACAAAAAAAAGTATTTACCTTTGATTTTCAAAGTCCCTACTTTTCCTATGCCTCTCTATTTGTTCTTAAATGGTATCCACAACCATTTTCTTGTACCTCATAATTATGAGCTTTAGAAAGCAATAGATCTACCGGGGGGTATATGTTTTTAATTTTCATTTTAGTTTTTCAGAATTTTTATTTGACTTTTCTTGTGTTATCTACATATTTTTAAGCTAATTTTTGTATATATTATATTCAATAAATGATGTATTTCAGATATGATTTCTGTAATGTTTGTTTGTTTGTATGCTTGTCTGTCTTTGTTTGTTTATTCTATATATTTATCGTCAACTTTCCTTAAGTATGTAAGAACACCCCCCCCCCCCTTTTACCT
>PRKT01000421.1:216120-246245 GCA_003671525.1 Saccostrea glomerata
CCCCCCCCCTTTTACCTGCATATGATGTTTACATTTTAAAGGCCTGCTTTAAGGTAGGATTCTTCTCACATTTCTATTATTTATAAATTAATGAAATTTTCACAGAATCAAGGAGACAATATCAGTAAGTGAAAGTATCAGTGAAATTATATTTGACCGTTTTATATTAGAGGCAAGGTCAGGTCAAGGTCATTATCTTCTTCCTTGACTTTAAAAATAAAAAATAACTGTTGGCAGTGATACTTAATGTGATACTCAATTATACAACTGACAAGGTGAAACATGTTCAGTTCATTGAATGAAGGCTCGTTTGTATAATAGAAGAATGGATATTTCTCTATTTAGAATGCGCATCAGGAAGTTATGGACCTAACTGTACAGAAAGATGTGGAGCTTGTCTTGGAAACTGTAATAGACTTGATGGACATTGCCCAAGTGGTTGTAAAGCCGGATATATGACAGGCATTTGCAAGGAAGGTTCGAATAGATTTGTTCAGTTTTAAATAAACTTTAAAAATTTTATTGATTAAATTTATATGGAAAAATAAAAAAAAACGTATAATAAAGTAGCATATATCTCTTAAAAACTGCATTGCTGTTAAAAAGAAATTCTAACCATTTTTCATAACATCATCAATTGCTCTCCGTTCTTCTAGAATGTTCTCTAGGAAGATTTGGTGAAAATTGTAGCGGTGTGTGTGGGGAATGTTCTGGAAGATGTAACAACATTGACGGAGATTGCGCTGGGGGTTGTAAGACAGGATATTATGGGAGAACATGTCATGATAGTAATGTATTATTTAATTATAAAAAAAAAATTGAATGGATGTACGAATGTACGGATAAATAAATGAATAGTTCATAGAGAGGTGGCGCGATCGATAGATAGATACTCTTTAATTGTATATAATTTGCAAATCTGAAATTAGATAAAATAAACGTTCTTAATGTGTCCCTGACTGCCATTTTTCAGACTTATTGTTTAGCCATTATTTAACTACTTAATTGTGTAATGAGGTTTTATTTCATTTTTTCCTGGATCACATTGCATGTTTGAACGGTATGCAGGGGATGCTTATTTCTGGATGGCACCTGATCCCACCTCTATGTTTTTGATCCGTCTTTGCTCTGCCCCTGATTTGTATTGTTTGAATGAAATATGAGCTTTAAAACTATTCGTTATCTCAATATCTTGTTGCAGTGTGTGATTTTGGGTTTTTTGGAATAAATTGTCAACATGAATGCAGTAGGTTTTGCTCAACATCACGAAACTGCAGTAGAATCAGTGGGGAATGTATTGATGGATGTAAACAAGGATGGGGAGGAATGGATTGTCTGGAAAGTAATTTTTCCTACACATATTCCAGTTTCCTGTTTTATGAAAAAAATCAAATGTTTAAAAAGTACCTTTAGAAACAATAGAAATACTTGGTATGTTTTTTTTTTCAAATGTACAATAATTATTGTAAAATTTCAGTGAGACATCATCACGCATACTGGGATTTTTTATCAATGAAAACAGTTGAAATACTGGCAATCAGTCTGTCTATTTGCATGTGTCTCATGTTTGCCTACTGCATAAGAAGGTAAATTGCACAGATTAATTCAAATAGATTAAACGATAGTTGGATCTTGTTATTAGATTGGTACAACTCTAGGCATCAGATTAATTGGTTGAATTTAAGAAAAAAAAACATGTGAAATAAAATCACGTTTTAACCAATATTTATAACAATATATTTTGAAGGTATGTTGGAGAACAAAAGAGAAAACAACAAAAGGTGCACAGAAATAGCTTCAGACATGAATTCGTGTCAGCAAGTGTACAAACAGAATCGGGAAGTCTTGAAGCTGAACAATACAGTGAAGGAGAATACAATGAATTGCAATCTCTTCATATTAATACAGAAAACGACTATTACAATTTGCAATAAAAGGAATAATAAAGGTCTTGCTCTTACTTTGAATTACTGGATCTTTTTTTTTTCAAGGAAATTGCTGTTCATTTTTTTTGTCTCAATCCACCTTATCAATACAAATAAATCTTAATCTAAATGTACGATTTTGTTCTGAAAAAAGAGAAACTTATGGCAAACTTCTTTGGTTCCAGACCCTTTTTCCTTACCTCAGGAGTAACGCAGGACCAGTAACTCTGGATTTTGTGGAAACCGAAAATGTAGAAGGTTACACCGAAGTACAATTCCATAACAACAACACATAAATTGATTGCAAAACATGTTTAGAGACAAATATTCTGCGAATAACATAAAAAGTGCATATTTGGAAATATTTATATGATTTAGATTTCTTCTTACACATATCTTTTACCATAATGTGTTTTACCTTATAACCATATGTTGATTTCATGATTTATTTTGCCTTTTTGTAGAAAAATCCCTACTCTTCACAGATAACGAACTATATGGAAATAACGAAATTATTCCAGATCAAAAGCCTGTATGAAACAAATAGTGATAAAGAAGAGTATTCAAGATCAAAAGTCAATTAAACAATACACAATAGGAGTAGAGCAAACGCGGACCTCGAAAACATTAGAGGTTGGTTTAGGTGCTATGGAGGAGAGAGCATCTCCTTTCAATTATTCTAACCCGCCTTGTGCCCCTAGATATGATCGGGAAATTACGTAAATATCTGTCGTCAGTTCAACTTATAAAATAATGACCTAATAATTACAGTGAACACTGTCTAATCCGAAACCTGTGTAATCAAACACACTGTGAATTCCGATATCAAATTTCTCTCCCATTTTACTGTTTTCTATGTTTTTTTTACATTGTGCAATCCAACATCCTGTCCATTTCGACACAAAACCTGTCTCCCAGTGCATGTCGGATTAGACAGGTTTCACTGTAGTATGAAAAGCATTAGTCAGCACTTGACTCGATGAAATATAGAACTTACGAACTAACGAAATGATGACGTTAAACGGGAATGCCGATATTCATCCACTTGTTTGTCAATAATAACCTCGTTTAGACACTATACATACGTAGAGCATGCTCTTGCGTATCGAATCAACTGAAGTATAACCCCCGTATGCGGGCAATAAAGGTATATTGCTACATTAATAAGGGAAGTTGATGAATGAAAAGTTGAAGTCTTCAATTTTATCCTTGATATGAAAAAAATAAAATATATTCAATGTAAAATTTAACAATCAATTAAATTTTAATTGATGAAATTGATGATGCACTAATGTAGAAAGATTCAAGATGCCTTTTTTGCTTTTGTAGAGTTGTAAAATGATTGTTAAGCGACATTTTTCTTTTTTTCTGTTGGGTTATAATTTTCAGGTTTTTAGAAATAAATTGAATCAGACTCTAGGTGCCATATATCAATAACTTGTTTTTTGTCCCTGAAAAGTTTATCCACTAAAAGATAACTGTCAATTGGGTTCTGTATGAAAATGTTATTGAGTAATCATGCATAAAAAAATGCCAGATGCTTGGTTATTTTGTGTCGATGTATGTTGAAATGAGCATATTAGTGAAAGAAGATTGAGTTCATAAATTAATAAGTTAAATGAGAAAAAAACATTAGCAGATGACAAAAGATGCATGCATGCATACATGTACTTATGGTTATGATCTAAAATTTGGTCCTACGACAAAATGGGGATATTGAAAAATTCATATTTTTTTTAACATCAAATGTCTGACTTTTATGCGAAATATATAAACTGCTTATAAAAACACAGCTTTAAATTTTGATAGAATCTTAAATATTAGAGAAGCTCATAATGCAATTCAGATATATTTTTAAATATCTTTAATTATAATGTTCATGCTGAATGTTTTATTTTCTTTTGACACCTTATTTTTGAAATCCAAAGTTCAATCTGAAATGATAATTTAAGGAAAACATCTAGATGGGGATTGTCACAGCCTGAAAATAAAATATCAATATTGACATTTGTTACATGAGAAAGAAAAGACTATGATGTCCAGACCAAAAATTTAATTAGCGATCGAACTCCTCTGATTGTCACTTACGTTTGTTAAAATAAATATATATATTTATGTGTTTCAAAATATATATAACTAATTGCCTACCTATCATGTCTGGGTAAACTGTTGGTAATATTAATGTGGTGTTAATCTCTGTCCTCGTTGTGTCTGAGATTCAGAGCTTCTTCTTCCCCAAGTTCTTTTAAATATCTGCACCCTATAAATAAAATAGTGTTAAAATTTTGTTGTGAGAAATATCCATTTAACATGGAAGTCTAAGACTTTACCTTTGACAGTCTTAATATGCAACAGAAAAATATTATTGATCAACATTCCACTATTATAGAGGAAAAGTCCAATTAAATAAGTGTTATTCTGATAAAGTGTTACAAATGAACTGTCACACTACTTGATAACTTATACTTGTAGAAAAAATATGACATAAAACAATGTAAACGTATACAACGCCTTTCATGCACCTGATCCCACGTCTGAAATTCCAAGGAGTCATATATTTTATGCCCTTCTATCCATTTTTGGTAAAAAATTTTATATAATGAAAATGATCAATGATTTTTAATGTTCACCTTGCCATGTATCTAAATAGTAAATACCGTTATCAATTTGATGATCCTATGTGTTTATATACATGCGTTGATGTATCAAGTACCTTATAACAATTAACTGTCAGACAGTCACTTCTGGTTATGTATCTGTAGACATAAACTCTGTTGTTCGTTGATCCTACCCAGAGAAGATGGGTCTTGTGGTCATAACTCAGGCCCCATGGTGTGTATATCCCGTGTTGATGTCGGGTTTAAATAATCGACTGAAAGTGACCATCATTGTCAATAATCTGCAAAGTCTTTGTTTTATAATCGCACACCAGGATGTGTGACAGTGCGTCTGTACAGATTCCACGTGGCTTTAGTCGTGATCCTGACGAAGGTCCTGTGTAGGAGAAGTGGTATCTTCCTTTACATTCAGTTACAATTACAGCCTCAAGCCACGTGTCAGATACAATAACATCTCCATTGCGGTTCTCAGTGATGTAGACAGGGTAACTATACAGTGTTGCACCTATATGTTGTAATACTGAATCGTCTGCATGTGATGTCCTGTGCCATTGTAACGGTTCACTTTGTTTGTTTTTCTGTAATGTCACATCCCAACCAGAATATCTCCATTTAAAGGAGAACAGTAGACACAGAGTGGTTTCCAAGAATTTTTTCCTTTATCGATATAGACTTCGCTGTATTACCTTTGAAATTAGATATCTTAAGTATGTTAAAATCCATGTCGACATAAATAAGATCTTATTAACGTTCACTGTGTGTACTCCATAATAACTATCTATATCTGTCAGACGATGTAATGCGTCGCCTTCTGTATTTGTCAGGATGATTTTGTTGCTTTCACTCACCGAAATGCGTTGTGATGTCGCATGGGAAATATGTCTTATAACAGAGACATCCGTCACTATGATAGATTTAAGCAACACATGAGAAGACATCAGTTTCAGCACACATTTATTTCTTACTTTTCTCTTTTCTGTTTCTATAACCTGTATTTCACATGATAATTTAATCACACGCTCAATTTTGATTTTTTCAGTGAGAGTACAGCATATTTTGTAAGAGTAGGAGTTTTCTTCACCTTTGAGACAGGGGTTTTGTTAAGGAATAAAATGAATTCTAATGGTTTCCGTGTTAATTCTTCATACCCGAGTTCATAGTACTCCAGACATGCGGGGTGTCTGTTCATTTTTCTATGTTGCTTTAATCTTTGGATCATGAACATTTGGGAATTGACGTTCACATCACATATATTAGTTTTCATGAGATTCTTTAGTTTCTGGGCTTTTGTTGACATCTCTGTGCGATGGTTGAAGATTTCTGCGTGATAAATATTTACATCGGATTCGATTCTTGATAAGATAAAGCAGCTGTTATAGAGAGTCTCACTCATAATGTTGCGGATGAGTCCCTTGTATTGACGACGGATATTTTTGTAAGCGGTTCTTATGTCCTGTATTGCGTGGTTTCAGTGAGAAAAGGGTCATACGTTGGAATCTCTGTGTTCTGTGCAATCGACACAGACACATGAGTGACAATATTTTTCATAAAACGTGTCTGGGTGTCTTGCACAGGTCTCTTGCTTGAGAACATTTTTATATTTCTCTCGGAAAATCATAACATCATGGTGCATTGTAATCTAAATTAATTATATGTTTGATTGTACACTGTACACACAGGTCAAGTTTACATGTATCACAATGGAATTCGATGTTTCTCCGACAATGAGAACACAGTCGTTCTTTGCATTTGATGCTGAATGCAAGAGTGTCCATAATGTAGAGGCTTTTTTGACCAATCTCCTAACATTATATTTTGAATTATAGAAAGAAAACATCAACGAAGAAAAATAAATTAATATTTTTCTCAATGTTCTTTTAATACCGAATCATGCCACAAAGAGGTACATGTGTATGTTTACTACCTACATAAAATGACATTGTTTATTTAGCAAGTCCTAATTGCAATGTATTTGTTTTCATTAAATTACCCTCCCGTCCCAAAAAAAAATAGATTTATATAATTTATTAATAAATAAATGTGTCTATAAACATCTGTCTTATTTCATTCATTTATTTATTTATCATTTTGAATAATAATTAAAACTCTTTTATCTATTTATCTATTTGTACCATTTAGAGGTCCATGTTATTGAGCTTGATAGTTGCTGCTTTTGGAGAATAGTTTTCCAGTGAAAAAAACGAAGGTTGATAGCAATAACAGCAATAATATTTTTGACGTCAAAGAAACATAATGAAATCCTAACCGAAAAGAAAAACAATCCTCGAAGTTCAAGAATATTTCCCTTATCTACTTGACTGTTTACATTTGCAGTTTACATAATTTTTCGACAATCGGGGTATGTTCGTCAGTTATTTTTTCGAGATAGAACTTATTTCTGAAATAAAAAAAATGTCAATTCCAATTTCACAATTAGACATACATTTAACTAAAGTTTCTCTTATAATTCTACCGTACAAATAGAAATAATAACATTCACTTTACCACTGCAATTACCTTATAAATATGTGGATTTCAAGCAGAAAGTATCGTATTGTTCTCACAAAAATCACTTACATATTCCATTTTAAAGTATGATAGGTACAACTATT
Organism: Saccostrea glomerata; assembly: GCA_003671525.1. NCBI lineage: Eukaryota > Metazoa > Mollusca > Bivalvia > Ostreida > Ostreidae > Saccostrea > Saccostrea glomerata. The sequence goes on from PRKT01000421.1 coordinate 223,276, forward strand.
GCAATCAGAGGTAGTTTAGATGTACCTACTAACCAAACCCTATTTGGGAACTGTTATATTGTGTTGAAACAGCAGTAGCCCTGATCTAGATATGGATACTGTTTATAAGACGACATCCAAATGGCAGAATGAATGTGTAGTTTAGGAACAATCTGACCTTTTCTTTAGAATAACATATCATAACATAATGTCATCGAACTTCGTTCGAGATAAGGGTGTAGATAATACAACCCGGGGTAAATCGATGCACACTATTAAAAAATTGTGAACATCAGATTTGTCTCAATCTATCGAAAATATTAACTACATACTTAGATGTACCATAGCACCATTTCATTTAGTTTCTATCATAGAGAAAGTATGCTTTGCACATGACGTCACGTTATATTTACCCCTTACTCAAGTTGGGTGCACGAAAATTTACACTCGACTATGTAACCAATCAGAGCTCGTGTTGCAAGCTACATAAGAAATTGAAAGGTTTACTAAGCGATGCCGCATTTGTGTATACTTCAATTCAGTGACCATAGATTCGTGCAAATTTATCACTCAAATATGTATCGAATAGCATTTGGAGCAATATTTACAATTTTGTGATACATACTTTTGCAGGAAATAATTCTCTTGTGTAGGTAAATTCTTTAAAACATCCTTTTAAAACAAGTTTACATTATTTGCTTCCTTGATTTTTTTATCCAAATTAATAATACTTAATGGCATTTCCAGAACAGGAATGAAACGAAAAAAAACATAACAGGACGTAAATATACAATGTGTGTATGTATTTAAAGTACTTCATTTTGTCACAGTTTTTAGTCGTGATAAAAATTCAATATGGTTATTGACCTGTTTATATGTATGGCTTTCCTTAGCTTTTCCTTTTCATATGGTAATATTGATTTTTTCTGTTTTGACACATATCTTAAGAAAATTTACTCCTGATATAATAAAAATTGTAAATATCAGAAAATGTATTGATAGTGAATGATTTTTTCTCGCATATATACACTTTCTGATTTTTCGTGTTTAATTAATATCTATTTTTTTCAATTATGACAGAAAACCTAGCATATCTGAAACCAACATGGCAAGCAACAACGCATTTTGATATGGAAAGCCTTGGGTCGGATAAAGCTGTCGATGGCCTTAAGTCAAACCTTTCTTGGTTTGGAAATCAGTGTGCTATATCATCTAACTATGAGACCTCGGCCACTTGGTGGGTTGACCTTAAAAGCATCCGAAGTATACACCACATCGTTATTTATTACAGGACAAACAATTTTCCATGGAGCAAGTATTTCATTTGTTACATAAAAATATAAATCCGAAATTTTGCAATTTGACTTTTCAAGCCATAAACACATTACAAATATGATAATTCCTTATTGTTTCACACGATTCTTTTTTTGGCAAGAAATATTGCAATCTGAAATAAGCTGTAGGTGGGGGTAGCTTTTAAAAAGAATATTTTTCAGAAATTTTAATCTTAGTTATCATGATGGCAAAATCACTAACAAAACTTTGAAAACACCAAACTTAAGACTACAAACGAAAGACTTTAACATTCGTGAATTCAAAAAAAAAAGTTTTACTTTTCTACATAGATTCGGTTTTTTAATAATTTTTACGATTAACCAAGACCTGCAAGAACAGAGAATCTGTCTATTTATAAACGATACAAAATTGGTATTGAATATAGTATCAGTTGATACGTTTTACCTGATTATTTTATTTCTGGAATTTTAATTCTTTTATCAATACACAGGGATTTTTGAATTCAATTATGATAGGAATTTTAGATTTAAAAAAAAGAAAGAAAAAAATTAATGATTTAATAATGATTTAAAAAAAATAATACACATGTATTTTAAGCAAAGGTTCAAGCATTTAATTTGTTGATCTTAAGTGCCTCAATTTCCGTGATTTACAGTGGACAAGGATATTGACAAAAATGTTATAACTAATTTCAGATGTTGATAATGAATTTAAAAGACGATTTATGGGATTCTCAATTTATGTTTCAAATACACATAATAAAGAAAATGGGATTTTGTGCTTCCACGACAATGAATATAATCTGTCAACGATTCCAGCTGTTGTAAATATTTCTTGTACAGTACATGGAAGATATGTCATATATTATAACGAAAGAAATCCATCAAAAGATTATCCACAGGATTATTCGGAAACGGCTTATAGTGAGTTATGTGAAATTGAAGTTTACGGTAAGAACTGACAAAATTCATTTGTAATTATTATATACTAAAAATAGTTGTCTTACATTGGATAAGTAAAATTACTTTAATGACAGCTTTTAACAAAAGATTTTTTCTTTAAGACCCAAGATAGAAAGCGAACCATAGGTATATGGTATACAATTTGCTGGAGGAGAATTTTTTTCAAATAAAAATTACATCTTTTAGTTTATGATGATTTTGAATAAATGTGTAAAATTTATTCGTGTACACTTTTAATTAACTCGACGCTTGGTACCAAAAGTATTAATTTCATAAACAACATGACAGGTGCATATTTTTACAGGATGTCCTTTCGAAGGCTATTATGGTTCAAATTGTGAATTTCCTTGCATAGAAAATTGCCAACAGTGTGATATAGAAACAGGTGAATGCCTCCAATGCATGGCTGGATACGAAGGAATGAACTGCAAAATGCGTAAGACTCTATAATCTAAAAATATTTCACTGTTTTGTCTGCTATATATTTTTATAGAGTATTTACGGTTATAATATGTAATCTTGTCCCAAATTTGGAAACCATTCAGTATTAAAATTATTTTTTTATTTAATGTAATTATTTCATCATGATGCTGACATTATCATGATATTGCCTTGACTCAGGACAAAATATATTTTTCCTTATTTAGAAAGCTACAGGAAATTGTGACTATCCCATTTGTAGGAAAATATATAAAATGTCGACCATAAACAATAACAAAAACGTATTACTAGCCTTGTAGATATATCTTTTGTTCAAATTATTAGACGAGAAACCTTACAACTATCCCACGGAAAGAGGAATGAGCAAGGGTTGTCGGATAAAAGGCCTAGAAGTTAGCACGAGTAAAATTTAATCACTCTTCGTTCTAAAATTTTCACTACACGTTGTATCTTCAGCAAGTTTAGAAAAGGTTGAGATTTCATAAGTGTACGTGTACGGGTTAGTCCAGTAGGGGAAATACTGAAATTCCTCTTGTATAAGGTCATCAATTTTAGTGATAACGAGTAATATTGAATCTACACGTAAAAGAAAATTTGTATCATGTTAAATTATAAGAAAAAACATATATCCAATTCAAATGTGAAATTTTTTTTGATAAACATTAATTAATATGTTTTATTTCATAATCACTTATTTCAATCATGTTTTGTTAACTACCTTAAATCAAACTGACGTTACAAACACGTCGTACACGAACATGTTACACGTATTAAAATCTGAACAGACACATTACAAAAACGTGTACTTAAACGTATATGCACAGTTAAAAATATAAATCTCTCTAATATTGGGCAAAGCCCTAACTACTATATATTCAACGCACTGACTGCAGTCTTGTAAAGGAATAATTGTTTTAGAAAGATTTAATTCCAGAGCATTCGTAGGCACAATGTGAAACGGCATGTTGAGATGAATTATGTTTTTTACACAGGCAGACAAGCGGAAAAAAAAATGTAAAGACTCTTCTTATTTATTTGTTATGTAGACAGCAAACAGCATCCCCATTTACCTTCAAGTACAACAAATAATGCTTAACAAAAATGGACTGACAAACGTTTTCACCCAACGAATGCCTTCGAGTGTTTTTTTTTTCCAGGAGGTAGAAGATTTGTTATCAGTGATGGTTTCGTTTCAGCTGATTATAATGACGTTCTTGGTCGCTTGCAATGACAGTTATTTTAGTTTTACTAAATGTTTATTTTTCCGTACATATTCTAACTGTAGATATATTTCTTAAGAAAGTGTAAATCTTGATATTTTTAGGGAATTTAGCATATAAACATCCCGCTTGGCAAATAACAAATTATTCGCCCATCTTCGGAGCAGAGAAAGCAGTGGATGGATTGAAATCGGACTTCACTCCACACGGACAACAATGTAGTATATCTGCCCCGAACCAAATGGAAGCTTCGTGGCGAGTCAATCTACTGTCAAACAAGTTCGTTCACCATATCCGTATTTACTACAGAACGGATGGCATCCCATGGGGTATTTCTTCAATGCTCGAACAAGACCACTTTCTAAATATCTTGCACACGTATTCTTTCTTTGTTTGCCAAAGAAAAATTTTTATATTTGCACATTTTAAACAAAATTACTTTTCACCATCATGTTCAACATGTTAATCATTGTATTTAGATATATATTCCCTTTCAGTGTAAGTGTTGTTTCTTCTAATATTTCAAAATGGCAAGGTAGACGTCAATTAAAACGAGTATTCGTTTTTCCTTATAACTGGATTGTATCAGTATCCATATAGAAATGACAGATTAAAATTTGATTCTATTGCATCACCAGTAAAACTCAGTTTGCAACCGTTAAATCAGCATTAACGGTCGCAAATACCAAATTAGAAGACAGTTAGTCGCTAATTTTATTGTAGATGAAAATAATCTTTATGCGGGAAGATTTCTGGGATTCTCTGTTTTTATATCAGAAACAGAGAGTATAGATAATGGCAGTTTATGTTTCCAATGACACCGAGTTCAACATGACAACAATACCAGCTGTCGTTAACATCACGTGTCAGTTATACGGCCAGTATGCTATCTACTATAACGAAAGGAAAACCGACGAAGAATACCCACCTGATTATTCTAAGTATGCCTACAGTGAGCTCTGCGAAGTTGAAGTTTATGGTAAAATTCATCATTCATTTAGTTTAACATACTAAAAGAATGAAACAGGAAATAATTAAAAGATTGAAAGTACATTTTTAATAACAAACTTCTTTGTAAAATACATGGAATTATACACGCATATTTATATTATAAAATTACATGCTTCAGCATGTCTTTTGTAGAATATACGTGTTTAATAGAGATTTGCAAAATTCTTGACTATCTTAAATTATTTGTTTTTGTTACTATTGAATGCACGTTGTACTGACTTTTGAAACTTAATAGGATGCGCGTTAGGATATTATGGATCTAACTGTTCACTCAGATGTCCCATACATTGCCAAAATTGCGATACAGAAATGGGTGCCTGTTTGTGGTGCGATATTGGATTTAGAGGAGAAAATTGTGATTTTCGTAAGTCTTTATTATTACTCATTTAAAAATAAATGTTGAAATTTTAAATTTTGAAGACACAAAAGAATAATATTACATATTAGAAGAAGCACCTGGTAAAATTTTAGTTTGAAAAAAATTTGGTTTCTAATATGTTTTTTTTCAGTATTTCTATCTTAAAATTCATCTTCAATAAAAGAGGAACAAAATTTCACTTGATTTTGCCGCATTATACATGTATATGTTCACAAATATCGAAAAACAATGTGTATACCTCGCGTGCATCAACTGGTAGTTGAACAACCCGATGTGTTTTCTGTCGGCAATGATTTGCAATTGATTTTGCCTTTTTAACATTTTCATAACGTTATGTCGTGTATTTCATGGTTGAGTTGTTCTGAACATTAATATTTTGAGCAAAGTAACTAGAATCCTAATCTTAAAAGTTTTCATACTTTTCAGTCAAACGATCCAGATATCTTAGTAAATTACGTTACATTGCGTTTCTTTTTCCTTTCAGTTATACTTGAATAAAAACGTTGCACTTGCTTATATTTATACTCCTCCCTTGAAAAGTGGGAGGGTATATAATAGCCGGGATGTCCGACCGTCCGTCTGTTACGCTTTGGGGTACCCGTCTCTTATCCGCAACTTCTCTCATAACACGGAATGGATTTTGATGAAACTTTCACAGAATCTTTATTACATATTGCCATTGTGATCTTCTATTTGACTTTTCGATCCAACACATATTTTAGTTTCCGATAGCAAAACATGGACACTGACATTATATTCATATGTGAGGCGGGGGTATCATTTAGTGAGCTCATTGCTTACAGAACCTATATTTTATTATATCTAAACCAGTTTTCTCTTGTAATAACTGAAAGATAATCAATTATGTACTTCAAATGATTATAAAATATGGAGACCTGTGAAAAGTTTTCTTGGCTTTACAAATAAACAAGATACTTTCAGAATGAAAAACTTTTTTAACCATTTTGTACCAAGCATACATGTACTGATATTCCTGTTTTAAGTCGTCAAAAGCTCGCATATGGACAAGTTATCATGGCTTTCCAAATAAACAAGATACTTTCAGAATGATTAATATCTGTTATTCAATAAATACAAGGGCCTCAAAAATGGTGTAACGTTGTTTCTTTGTTCCCCCATAGTCCAAAATAGATCATGACCGTCATAAAATGACACTATCTTCCTTAATACTCTTAATAATTAAAAACAAAGTGATGGCCAAAGATGTATTGGGAATATCTTCCCGTTTATCTTATTTTGCTTAAGAACAATTATCATATCGCTTAAATTTCTGTTAGATAAACTTTGAAGGTTGAATTTCATTTAAAGTACTGAATTCGTCTCTTTCTGTTAACAAAAACACTCTGAAATTATTATTAACACTGAATTAATTTTTTTTGGGCTTAATTCAGTCTTTTAATAATTGCGACAAACTTTTAATTTTGTATCTCTCTATAATTATTCATGGGGCATAGGATAACGAACTGTAAATAATCGTGATCGTTTACCTCAATTTTTTTTCTAACACAGCCTGCTTAAGGTATTGCCTTGAAAATCAAAATATGATTAGTAATTTCAAATTCAATATTTCAGATTGAATTTTATCGAACACGTTCATTTCATTGTATGCATTTTTTTCACTGGCAGCCGAGTTTGACAATGGTTGTCGAGGGTTGAAAATTTTCAATGTTACACTCAACTACATGCACTAATTATTATGTTATACTGAATGTTTTATACAAATATATATAACAATGAACCGTGCGCGCATGAATTCTGTGCAGTTCCTTTTTTTTTTTGAATATCGCACGTCTTCAAGCAATGTGGATTGCTGGAGGGCGTGGTTTCATTATTCAGCGGGTAATAGTGTTTTGTAACAAATGTTTCTCGACTAATCAGATTCAACAATTTAAAATGAAAGTATAATATAATAAAAAATGTTGTCTGTTTCCGATTTGCACTCATTTAAATGATCTAGCGAAGTTAAAATGTTATAAGAATAAGTCTGTTTTCGTTTGTGTGTCTTGTTTTTGGAAAAGAGTAATCCACTTCTAATTTTCAACACAGACAATCTTGAATGGAAAAAAAATACAGCACATGAGTGTAGATCTAAAATACATATCGAAGAGGAAAAGTGTCAAAATCGAGCTATGCTTTTTTCCCATGTCTTTTTATTGAAGCACATTCTAAACTTATTGTAGTGAACACTAAGACTATCATCTTTGCTAAATCACATTTAGTACTTTTCTTTAAAAGCCTGTTTATCGGGAACCTTTGGTGCAAACTGTACCCGCCAATGTGGGCAGTGTGCTAGGTACTGTGACCATAGATACGGCAATTGTTCTGGAGTCTGTACACCAGGGTTTAAAGGAATAATGTGCAATGAAGGTATGTTCGATTCTTTATAATCAAGTCTAGTTTGCTAGTATGTGTAATTTTGTCCCAATCGTATTTTATTTTTTTATTTTCCTAGATTATTATAATAAAGCCTTAAAACACAATACTTAAAAACACCTTACTTCTAGTATGTTAATAGAAAGGTTGGGAGAAAATCGAAATCAGACTGTGAAATGTGTCCGGGAGAATACTTGTGTGGTAATGAATTTTTTTCAAGAATGTTACCTAGGCTGGGTTTTAAGGATTTTTTTTACAATGGCTGTAATTGCAGATAAGCTACATATAGTAGAATTTTTAAGTCCTAATTAAATTTCCTAATTTGTTCCCTGCCGATCGTTTTATCTTATCATTTCTTCAATTTATCCATGTATGCCAAATTTTATGCTGAGACAATTAATATTGAGAGGATTATTACCAAAACAATGCACTAGAATATTTTTTTTTCTTAATCGATGTATGCAAATGAAAATTTTGGTTAACATAAGAAAAAAGACTTCTGCTTCAGGGGGTTTGAAGGTTCTTGAGTCAATCGAGTGTACAAACTACATTCGTCTGTATTTGTGCAGAAGTTTTTTGTTCGTAAGCCGTTAACCTCTGAATATTGTAAGCTTCAACTCATAAACCACCGAAATTATTTCAATTCAGTATAGTTGACTTTATAGCGTGTACATGTATGGGCGAAATGGGGATGGGATTGATTGGATTTCCTAGTCCACGCCCTCAGGTGTCTGTTGGATGAGCAATTTTATATCAATAAATGTAGACATCAAGCAGTCAAACTGTACCCACAATTATAAGTGTTTTACCAAAATTTTAAAACTCATGGAGTTTTCTGTCTCTGAGTGTTTTGCAAACATGTACTAAGTACATGGTAATAATATGTAGTCTCTTCGGACAACGTGTCCCCGACTAAGGACTTTTCATACTAGGCGGGCTCTGTTATTTTGTGTAGTGAAAATGCATAAATTTGTAAATATTCCTTCTTTTCTATGGTTATTTGGAAACATACTGGGTGCAAGTTTTATCTTAGGCGTGGTCCAAGAATGTTTACTTACTCGCTCCTTTATTAGGTTTAAGTAATCATCCATATTTTTTTTCATTATAATACTACATATATTAACAGTAAATTAAATAAATATTATTTACCTATATATTATTTAAATTTAAATAATAAAAACAAAATATTCCTTTTGTTTACGTTAGAATGTCTTCCGGGTACATATGGTGCTGATTGTCAGGAGTATTGTGGACAGTGCAAAGGAGAATGTTATCACGTGCATGGAACGTGTTATGCAGGATGTCAGCCCGGATACAAAGGATTAACATGTAAAGCAGGTACATAATATCTATTGAAATTCGAATTAAAAGTTTACCTTTTTAACGCAAGTTTTGATATGTGTTCAACTATACACGTATATAGGATTTAAATTATTGACTCATAAAGTTAATATTAATATTCATTGGCAATTTCAGTTGGGTAAAATAAAGCATGGAGGATCGCATCATTATTCTGCTTCTTTAAAACGTTATCATGCAAAAGAAATAAAAAAAATTCTTATTTCAATTAAAAAAATGAACATTTCAAGTATTTTATGAAAGAGAGAAATAAACATTACCTATACTTTGTAATTTATAGAACTCTTTTAGAGAAATGATTTGAATATTTCCAAAGAAAAACAGTGATTGTATAGTTCTTCTTTACCGGCAGTGTTTCATCGCGTTTTGAGAAAAGTTTGACTGTTTGTCATAATTTGTTGAATGCTGTTAATTTCCAAAGAATACAATGTATAGAAAAATTAATTGAATATATGTATTTTGATGATTAAACCATTATATCAAATCAATCCAGTAATTCTTTTCAATGAATGATGCAGTAAACACATTTAATATGTTTTGTTAAATAATATTAATTTATACTATTATGTTTTTTTCATTTAGAGTGTGCATCAGGAACCTATGGTATAAATTGCAGTAGTGGATGTGGTGAATGTCTTGGAGTCTGTGATCATATAAATGGACATTGTCCAAGAGGTTGTGAAGCAGGTTATGAAGGGATAAAGTGTAACAAAGGTTCTTTAATTTTTTAAAATGTGTTTTATGTACATTGAATTGATTTTAAAACAGACCTCGTTCAAATAGAACAGAACTAAACTTTTTCGACTGATGCATTTGATCTAAAAAGAAAGGTATTTCAGCCTCATGATATCATCTGATATTTAGATTTTTCTTTTATCTTGCAGAGTGTTCTGTGAATAGATATGGTGCAAATTGTAGTGAATATTGTGGAGAATGCGTGGAAGGATGTAGTAATGATGACGGAATTTGTGTTGGAGGATGCAAGGCTGGATACAAAGGAAGGACTTGTGATGACGGTACGCAGTCCTCATAGGTCTTTGTAAAAGAAGGCGGGTATTATTCAAATGAGATACCTTCCTGTTACATGAACACGATAAAAAATCTTTATAACAGCATGCACTAAAAATGATCAATTATGTTTCAAAACCTTCTCAGAGTATAAATCATTCTCAACACTATTACATTTTAATTTCATAATCAAATTTACATAGAATGTTTATTTAGAGAACTGCTAGGCAAGCAATATTCGATCTATCACGGTGAAATATTTATTTTTAGTGCTGGACTATCAGATAGGAAAACTAAACCCAACACAGAGTTGTATATTATCTAATTTCAAACAGTTTTATGTTGATTTCATATATTCCTATAATTCTTCATATTTAGTCTTATCGATGAGAGAGAGAGAGAGAGAGAGAGAGAGAGAGAGAGAGAGAGAGAGAGAGAGATTGTTATTTAAATCGAATGTAGTATCTAAGAGCATTTTTTATTTAATATTATAGCTTGTGAGTTCGGATATTTTGGAAAAAACTGTCAACAAGAATGCAGTATGTTTTGCTTCACTTCTCGGAACTGCAGTAGATTTAGTGGAGAATGCGAATTTGGATGTAAACTGGGATGGAAAGGCTTGGATTGTCTCGATAGTATTGCTTTTGAAATGCTATCATATTTACATATATATAAATATCTCGGTTTGGATAACATGAAACTTTAATTGTTTAGAAAAGAATCAACAAAATTCTAATCATTTCGTGTGCTAATGTGAAAAAATCTTTCAATTAATCTTACTCTAGTGAGGGAGCAAAAAGGCTACAGAATTTTTGTACCAGCTGAAATTATTGCAGTTTTAACAATCAGTTTGGTATTCAACGGAGTCTACTGTTTGGCCTCTGCATAAGAAGGTATATTACATAGTCATTCAAAATGTCCATTTGTCTTGCCGTTTCTATTAATTTTATTTCAATTTTATTTTGCTAAATAATTTCTTGAAAGGTATCATATGCATTCTGCATATAAAAGAAAACAGAGATTTTGCTCCTGTCGTCCAAGGCATTTGTCAGCAGGGGTACAAACAGGAATACAGGGTCCCATTGAAGAAGAACACAGAGAAATTGATAACTATGAACTGCAGTATCTTGATGTAAACACAGAAAATAATTATTGTAAATTGTGATGAAGAAGACGGATTGAGATTTCCATGTTTGAAATGTATGAATATTCCTTTTTTATACAGTAGATCTGTTTCGATAATGTTCCCTATTTTTATACTCAATTTCAATATACAGGGTGTCCCATAATATATGATACCATTTTAAATTATTGTCATAAACGCAGGTCTTGACCAATTTCTTTGAATTTTGTCTCATTAAATATTTGAATAAATACAATTTTTAGCAACAAATAATTTCAGTTAAAATTTGTCACATAGTTGGAATAATGTAGCCACATAATTACGTCAAAAAATGGCGAAAAATGCATGTCAAGCAAAATGGATTACCGGTAATCATTGATAAACAAGCTGGGTATACCCTCATTTTAAAACTAGTTATCAAATCCAGTCTTATGATACTGTTACTAAACCTAAATCTAAATCTTTAATTTGTAAAAAGGTATATTTCCATTGGAAATCCAGATTATAACCAAAGAAAACCGCACTGTTGTCTTAAGTTTTGGGATTTTGTGCAATGTCTTGACATGATCATTACCCAGATTTGACGTCATGTGGGGGACATATTTGAAAAATGATAGCATTTTTCAAAGTGAACTCATTTTGTCGTTTTCTCTTCTATGTTCATCAAATTGAGTGAATAAAATTGGACAGTATATGCAATGTTTATGGTGCATTTGTTATTATTCAAAATTCATTACATTATATTTTATATAATCACGAAATGGTATCATATATTATGGGACACCCTGTATCTGTTATTATGAAAAAAAATAAAATAATTGCGGAACCTATCAACTTTTTCTTTAATTGAATTTCTTACGTAGAGTGTATACGGCGCGGATCTAAGAAGTCTGATTTTAATTAAATGGCTTTATGACAAACTTCAACATACATTCATTAGAATCAGAAGGGGGAATGGACCAGAAAAGACTGTTGATGGACTCGATTTATCAAATTAAGTTGTTCCTGGTTTGGACACCTGTGTTCCAGATACAATATTGGTCAATCCACCGTCACCTTGTTGGTTAAACTTCAAACAGTTCGTAGTATCTACAAAATTATTTTTTTTTATTACTTCATTTGGGGTTAGACAGTCTATGAGTAATAGCAAGACATCTTATCTATGGAGAATACAATACACAGTTTTTTTTAAATATGCTGATTTCCAAATGAAGGGTCTTTTTTCTCATGAATTGAATAAAAAATGAGTATCATGAACAAATTACATGCATTTTACAATGTAAGCATGAAAATATAAAACTTTTTAAAATCAATATTTGCGTGAAGTATTATATTGCAAATTATTTTCCTGAGGTTAATATTTTTTTGTAAAGTTCCATATCAATAATATTAATCATCAGATTTGCATTATGAATATGAGATGTGGCACATTGTTAAGAAACAGCTTACGATTAACTCAGGTCAAGTGAAGCATTTTACATTGTAAAAATGAAATACTTACCATTGCTCCAGAAAAAGACAATCCTCAGCCGAAGCGATTTTTAGGATTTTAACTTTTGGTGTCGTATACTAAATTATACAAAGTAGAGTCATCCACGTGGCGCAGTGTTCAGAGCGTCTGCTCTAGAATCGCGAAGTAAGGAGTTGATTTTTATGTCGCCGGTTTGAATCCCACTGTGCGAAGTTAAGACCGGTCCTTAAGATGAGACCGTATAAATCGAGATCCCGTGTTGTAGTAGGTGATGACATGAAAAAGAATGACCTTGAGTACCGAGTATAGGACAGATTTGCAGCTCTCCAGACGTCTTCATATAAGTGGAAAAATGTTTAGAGGGACGTTTAACAACACATATATATTAAAAGTATATTTTTAACAGGATGTACTTTTAAAGGGTTTTATGGGTGAATTTGTTCACTTCCTTGTTTAAAAGCTGCCATTGGATTTGTTGATTTTCTATTAAAATAAAAAAATGATTTAATTGATTTTTCCAATTGAAAAAAAAAACAATGACATTTTTGAACTACAAGTATACGAGGGGTTATCAAAAAGTTCGTGGACTAGCGCCATAAAATTAAAACCGCTTAAGGTATATCAGTGAATTTTGAAATATCTAGTTAGCATAATCTTTTCTATCCAAAGAATAAACCACAAGAATTGAATTTTATTTTTTGATAAATTAGTAATGTTTTTGTAAGCAATGGTATGTCCACGCGGCGCAACCTCGAAAACGACGTTTTTTCGACCTATGTGTAACTGAGAAAAACTCCTTTGATATGATTATTTGATATACAAAAATCCCGTTAATTCAGGTATGTGTCGGGATACAATTGTTTTATAAAATATGAAATTTTCACTTCATTCTGGAAGTTCTTTGAAATTTTATCGTAAATTTTACGCGGAATATCCAAACAAATGAGGCCTTGAAAATGACGTCAAAAGGGGGGAGGGGTTTCCGTTTCCAACATTCTATAAAGTTGTGCCCTATGAAAAAACTAGTATAGACCTAAAATATGTTGAAACTGGCTACATAAAAATAATATGCATATAGAGTACTTGTCTTTTCATGTCAAAATACATTCAGAGAGTAAAGGGATACACAGTTAATGTCAATTTGCAGTCAAGGTGTGAAAAATCAATTCCGTCAAAAATGACGTTGCTCATGGTTGTAGATATTGAACTCCCAAAAGCAAAATATGCCGGCACAATCAAGCGCGGATCTCTCCCAGTATATTAATCCATCTGGAATATTATATTCATTGAAGACCACTGTTCATAACATTGTAATGTCATATAAACAAGGCGGGTTCAAGGTCTTACTCAGCTCCAGGGAATCTCATCAAAAAAGTGTATAAGGTAGGAGAAGAGGACATTGAAAAAACAATGACGTTATCGGACGTCATGAAAATAAACAACGACAGCGCCGGGTGATCATATAATGTAGTTTTCATTTTATAATAATTTGACAAATAACGAACGTATCAGGCTAAAATTTTCAACTTTTCTTTATTTTGTGTTGTTTTATGTTCCATATAAATTTTGAAAGCACACACTACATAGTACTAATTTTACAGCCTCAGTCCACGAACTTTTTGATAACCCCTCGTACATGTTCCATGCAAAAAAATAATTCAGTTATAATTTGATTAGTTTGTTGAAAATCTTCCACTATTTTACATTCGGCTCAACTGTGCTTTTCTGAAAAAAAGTTTTCTGTCATCGTTGTTGTCGTCGTTATAAACTTTCACATTTTCATTTTCTACTTAAGAACCACTGGGCCATTTTCAACCAAACTTGCCGCAAACTATTTTTGTGTGAAGGGAATTCAAGTTTGTTCAAATGAAATTCCTAACCATCTCTCAAGGGCAGATAATTATGAATTAATTAAAAATTGATGGCATTTTAAAAAAATCTTCTGCTCCAGAACCATTGGCTCAGGAAAGATGAAACTCTTGTGGAAGCATCCTCAGGTTCTGTAGATTCAAGTTTGTTCAAATCATAACCCTCCGGGGTAGGGTGGTTCCGCAATGGCTGATCAAATTTTTACGTAGGAATATATAGGAAATATTTTTTAAAAAAATCTTCTTCTCCAAAACCATAGGGCCAAGAAAGATGTAAGTCATGTGAAAGCATCCTCAGGTAATGTAAATTCAAGTCATGACCCCAGGGGTAACGTTGGGGCCACTATCAAAGTTTTACATAGGAATATATAGAAAAATATCTTCTCGAGAACCATTAAACCAGGAAATGAAATTCATGTGGCAGGACCCTCATGTAGTGTGTAGATTCAAATTTTTTTTTGATCATGACCTCCCCCCCCCCCCCCCAGGTTAGGATGGTGCCAAAAAGGGGATTCAAACTTTAACATGAATACATTTATAAAAAAAATTCCTTAAAGGTCTTATCAAGAAGAAGTGGGCCAGTATAAGCATCCTCTGGTAGTGAAGATTCAAGTTTGTTCAAATCGTGACCCCTTGGGCAAGGATGGGGCCATTATGGGTGATAAAAGTGGAATTACATAGAAATGTCTTTAAAATATTCCTTTTGAGAACAGCTAAGTTGTGATTGGTCATAGTTATATGAATGCATCCTCAGATAGTCTAGATTCAAGTTAATGTTCAACTCATGACCCCCGGGGGTGGAGTGGGGTATCTGAGTTTTTACTTAGAAATACATGGGAAAAACTGTATGTGGAAGAATGCAAAAAAATAAACGAATCTTTTCACATCTTTTGATATAATTCCTTTTTCTATTTTTTTTCTTCAAATTCCTTTGCGTTTACCTTTTTTTCCAAAGGGCTTTTAAAAACCCGTCGGCGGGGGCTGCTCAACCCTCAATCGCACCTGATCCTTCATCTGCTGTTTTGGATGTCCGCTTTTGCTCTTCCTCAGTTTTGTATTATATAATGGAGATTTGAGAATGGATATCATTTGTTATCTTCATATATTTCATTCAACAATGGGATGTATGAAACTTGATAAAAAGGTAAAATTATAGAGATTGTAAACACTAATCTTAAAAAACAGAACATATCATGGAAGATCAGTTAGTAGAGGCTTGGAAACTTAATCGGAAAAATGTGTGACTGTACCGATCAAACGATAGAAATACGTTTTAATTATTTCTTCGCTAAGCTTCTGCACCGCAAAACTAGAAGTACTGTGAGCAATAAGCTCACTTAATGATACTTCCGTCTCCAATATGAATATAATTGCAGTGCCCATTTTTTGTTTTGGGAAACCCAAAGTTTGTGTCTGATAATTAAGTAAAATAGCAGGTGCACAAGATCAATATGTCAAAAAGACTCTATGAAAGTCTCATCAGATTTCTTTCAGTGGTATTGGAGGAATTGAGGATAGGAGATTGGTACCCAAAAGCGTATCAGATGGACGGAGGTACAGACATCCCAATTACTATATATTCTCACACTTTTCAAGCAGGGGAGATGAGAATGAAAGTTGTAGGCCTTTAAGATGAGACCTTAAAAAACCAAGGCTCCGTGTCGCGGCAACCTTAACAACATTACTGTTTTAAAATGGTCTGAATGCAAAGTAATTGTCTTAGTTTGAAGCTTTTCTTCAGGATATGATGACCTGTCTATGTAAAGTGTGGAGCGGAATAATAATAGCAGTCGGGGGTCGTACCTTGTCGATTCCAGGTTTTGGGGAATGATTTCCAATATAATTTAATTTTTCTTAATAAATGATTGACGAATAATTGATTACAAAGCCCTGCAAAATATACAAATAAAAGGCCAACCTTATCTAGGTTAATAATCACGTTAATATTGAATAGTAAATCAAATAATTACAGATGATTAAGAAAATGGCAGTGGGTAGGCTATCCCTAACACTGGCCAACCTCGGACTGACGCTTGTACTGCAGCCTTATTCAGGACACAGTCAGTACAAGTGACAGCCCTTCAACTGCTGTGCACACTGCTAGCCTTATTCAGGCAGACACACTGTACATAACAGCCTGTTTGCCAGACGTGTCAACGAGCTTAAGGACATTGGCAAGTCACGAAAATCCGGAGAAAAAAGGTTTATATCATTGGTCTTTTTACTTATAAAACAGTCAATTAGAGTAATCTGCCCCTAGTAAAATTATTCGTGAGTGATCTCCCGTTTATAGAACTCTTTCGACTGTAAAAATCAGAAAAGTGTAGATACAGAGATAACATGAAACGAGCACGATCGTCATCCACGGACCGGTTTGTTTCAACCGCAAGAAAGAAAAGCACCTATGATTTTTTGGAACGTTGTGGCCAGTGGAGAGACGATCGGCATATCAATACAGATCACAGTTATGCTGGTAAGCCCAATGATGATGTAGAACGTGTGCATGAAGCACCAGAATCATGTACCTCGTCAAGAAACACTTCTGCTTCCTGTGATGATAGACACATTTTCAGCAGCGATGAAGATGTAGATGACAACAAGGACAAATCAACAGAGATTAGTTGGAGGCATGGCAGAAGAATAGTGGAGCTCGGATTCTTGGTAGATAGACTGTTAGAGGGGTGTTCTATGTGTAATTCCACATTTCCTCTGAACATCACAGATACTGCGAATGAGAGACGCTATGGCTTAGGACCTCTTTTATATGTAAGGTGTAGATTATGTGATGGCATCAACATTAGTCCAACAGGGAAAAGACATGGGCTGAATGAGTCTTCAAGCAGGAAAAGAGTTTGGGATGTAAACACCAAGTTAACTTTAGGTAAAAAATATTAAAAGCTTTGTATTTATGAATATGATATGATCTGTGTAACCAATACAATGAAAAGTTATATTACTTTTTAATTCAATTAAAATCTGTTTTTATGTCAACTGATAAACTTATCTACACACTACTTGACTACAAATGCATTAGGAATTCATGACACAAAATATGACTCAATTAAACTGTGTTTATTTTAGGTATTTTGCACAGTGGCATTGGTGAAAGAAAGGTGTCAAATATTTTGTCTACGCTCAATATTCCACCTTGTTCAAAAACTACTCTGAAGGAGAGAGAAAGAGAAATAGGATGTGCAGTTGAAAATGTTGCCCAGACTAGCTGTTCAGCTGCTGCCGCAAAGGAAAAAGAAATGACAGGGTAATTTAGTAATGTATACGTTTACCTTCCAATATCTAGAGAGAAATATATTAATCAATGAGTGTAGTAAATTTTACTTTCCTTTACATGTCATTTTATATGTATATAACATCATGAACATACCGAAAAGTATCAATGGACTTCTGAAAAATTATCAAATAAAATGAATAATACAAGACTCCGTGACAAATATATTTATTCATACTTTAGGGACAGTTCAGAGGGATTAGCTGTATCATTTGATGGTGGTTGGCAAAAGAGGGGATCAGGGAGGTCATATAGTAGCCTATCTGGTAAGTACTGCATATTATAAGTTATCCTTTTTCAATCTTTGGTCTCGAGGTGTATGGAATAAAACCCAGATTAGATCCCCATACGCCCTTGATTGGACCTGGATACCGAATTTATTCCCTATGTTCCCAAATAAATTCTTTGTAATTAAACAGTTCAATCAACTGTGTCTCAACCTATCCATAAAATTGCATCATACAATGCATCTTGACGTCATGCCATTTGCTATTTATTATGGAAAAAATTAGGCACTGTGACGTCACGTTTTATTTACCCCCTGGTTCAAGTCTGGTGGACGGAAATTTACTCCTGACTCTGTAACATTTCCGTTAACCCAACTTCAGCTGGGGGTTAAAAATTTGATGTCACAATGCATTAGTTTTGTGATGATGAAAAGCAAATAACGTGATGTCTCGCTGCAGATCTGTAGCGTTATGGTTTTATATATTTGTCTTGGACCATAACGCTACAGATAAGGTGCAATTTACGGCGCAATATTTTATGCGCACTTCTGGTGAGAATTTCTCCTCTTTCCAGCGTTGGGCAATTTTCTACATTTGCACCTTTTAACTCCAAATTCTAGGCACATAATTTATAAATAATTTTTAAGCTATAAATGGTTGGGAGGTGGATAAAGTATACAAATTGGCTACAGAATGTGTCTAGAATTAGGGAGTGAAAAGTAGTTGATTGACCGATGGTAGCTGGAAAGTGGAGAAATTCTCCCCAAAAGTGTGCAAAAAATATTACGCCGTGGATTGCACCTTTTTTGAATTACGGGATCTGTAGCATTATGGTCAAGACAAATATATAAAACCATAATGCTACAGATCTGCAGCTACATGATGTCAAGATGCACTGTATGACGTAGGTAGTAAATCTTCTCAATAGCTTGAAATACAGTTGATTAGACTTGTTTTACAAAGAATTTAATAGGGTACATAAAAAATTAATTAATTATCCAGCTCCAATCAAGGGTGCATAGGGATTTACCCCGAAGTGTATTCCATACTCCCTGCGGCATCAGGGTGTAATATATATAATCATGGTAAATCCCCGAACACCCTTGATTGAACCTGGATAACTAATATCATTCAGTTTCAACACTGAAGGAATAATGGAATTATATAAATATAAAGTAAAATTGTTTCTTTGTATTTTTTTATTTTTTGAACCTGTATCCTTATTTTTTTTTCTTACACTCCAATGCAATTTTTTTGGTACTGATGGAAGCCCCTCTATTTTTCAGGACATGCTACATTTATTGGCAATAAGTCCGGGAAATGCATAGCATTTTCAACACGCAACAAGTTTTGTAGGACGTGTGAGGTAGGGAAGAGAGGGGAAGAGGATCCATCTAAGCATGACTGTCGACAAAATTGGAAAGGAAGTTCGAAGGCAATGGAGTCTGATATGTGTGTCAACATGCTTCGGGAATTAGACAAACAGGACATTTCCATTGGCACCATTATTATGGACAACGATTCCACCACCATTGCAAGAGCCAGAAGTGAGGTGAAACCAGATTTGAAAAAAATGTGTGACAAGAACCACACACTCAAAGAATTTACAAACCAACTTAACGATCTGCAAAAAGTCAAGAATTCTCGAGAACTTACTGCTAAAACCATTGGACATCTATCTAAGTGTTTCAAATACTGCGTATCTCAACATCAAGGAAATGGAGAAAAAATGAAGAAAAACTTGTCAGCAATAGGGAAAAAAGTCTTTGGTGACCATTCCTTTTGTGACTCTTGGTGTGGATATTTACGATCTCCATTTTAATATAATCCAAAAAACTTACAATACAGTAGATATCTCAGTGATGTAAATTTAAAGACCAGCATAATGACTTTATTGCAGAAATACATAGATAAAGCAGAAACTCTGACATCCCTGGGAAGTTCACAGGCCAATGAAAGTATGAACAACACTATATCCAGTAAAGCTCCAAAGGCCAATTTTTACTCAGGTTCAGAAAGTAACGACTTTCGGATTGCAGCTGCAGTGGCACAAAAGAACTTGGGATATGGATATGTTTCAGAGGTAAAAACTTTAGTCAGCACATAATTTGTATGCTATAAAATTTTTATGCTGTAAAATATGTTTATATTTTATGGAGAATAAGATTTATGTATATTTTTTAAAATGGTTTTGAACTGAAAATTTACCAAGACATAATAATTTGCAGGTTTGTGAGTCTGTCCTCTTATCCCCTGGTGAATTAACCAAAAAGGTTTCCCAAGAGAATGACAGGAAAAGAGATAAGGCAAATGAAAGGGAAAAAACATTGAAATATAAACGAAACAGACGACTGAAAAGGGAAGAAAGGAGCATCAAGCAGAAAACCTGCGAAGTACGTGAAGGTGAAACATACAACACTGCAGTTGATTTGAACAACAACAATCACGACATCGTTGAAATTCCATAACCACTTACTGAACCATCCTGCCAAAAATTGACTGCTGGAGATTATTCCTATGTTTCTTTTGATCTGGAAACAACTGGACTTGGTAGGTACCTGTATGGGTCAATGTACTAGAAATTGATTTACCTGATATTGTTACATTTACTTTGCCTAAACTCTACAAAAACATTGTATATGATATGCGTATTTGTAGTTTGATAATTTTCTCTAAGTATCTACATCTATACTAGTTTTACATTTTTTTCGTTCATTGTATTCTGTAGGTAAAGACTGTGATATCACGCAGATTGGTGCTGCATTTGAGGGAGAAATTTTTAGCCAGTATATTTTGCCCTCTAAACCCATTTCACCTGCTGCAACTGCTGTGACAGGATTAGCTGTTTCAGGAAGGAGAATGTATAAAGAGGGATATAATGTTCTATCAACATCTATAGAAGAAGGAATACAAAGCTTCCTAGACTGGCTGTCCAAAATTCCACAACCTGTGTTGATGGCCCACAATGTTCGTTTTGATGCATGTATTTTCTGCCGTGTGTTATCTGCAACAGGAAAGATTATTCCTGCTTCAAGATTGATTTGCGGATTTGTGGACACACTTCCATTGTATAGAAAACAGTAACCAGAACGGACTTCATACAAGCAGGTTGATCTTGTGAAGGATATTCTTCATGAAGACTACAGCGCCCATGATGCTGAATCTGATTCAAGAGCACTTTTACAACTAGTAAAATCTCAGAAGTTCAGCAACCATGTCTTACAAGAAAACAGTTTTTCCTTCCTATCATACATGGAAGTCATACAATTTCAGAATACCGTGCAAGACAGTAGTAGTTCTTTGTCAGTTTTAGTGGATAATAGAATTATTTCCAAGTTGATTTCAAACAAGATTTCCAAATCTGGTCTTGGACTGGCCCATCTGCAGATGGCATATGATAGAGACAGCGATTTTGGTATACATCATGTACTTTCAGAGATAACTTCCATTGGGAAACCAAGAGTGACAGTAAACAAGAATATTATAAAAAATATATGCCAGTATTTTCATGACAAACATGTTTCAGGCTCAAATGAATGATACAATTCAGACAGTCAAACAGTTTTTTTCTTCTTTTATTATGATGGTTGCTAAGGGAAGTAACTCAAAGAGAAACAACAGTACTGGTATGTCTGTCTTCTGTCACATATTGGCATATTCAGCCTAGATTTCTGAATGCCATTAGAAATAGGAATACAATAATGCATATATTATATGAACAGAATGAAACATATGTGTTTTGTAAAAATCATATGGTTGAAAAATTTGCAAGTTCATTTTATGAGCTTTTTACAAAGAAAATGCATCAAAAATTCAAAAAACAATTGTTTGAAAAAATCTTGAAAATAAGGGTGGACTGGTGGGTTAAAAGTGCCAGAATAAAGGATGTTGGGTACCATTACAGCTTCAGAAGATTTTAAAAAAAATTCTATATAGAATCCAGTAACATTGCCAATGTCCTTAAGACGAATTACAGGTGTGGTTGCTAACCTCAGTTGCTGGTTAGCCTCTGAGTGGCTTGCCACTCCAAAACATAACAGCCTTTATTAATTCACAATTCGTGTAGACTACACCTTATTTATTTCATAAGGTGGACTTCTTCTGTAAGCTGACTTTATTTTGTCAAGTCTCACTATTGCTGTTATGGTTCGCACACGTCTTACTATTAGCAGAGCTTGCGCTGGAATGAACACTCTGTAACGCGGATCCAGCCTTTATATACCTTTCAAGGTTGATGTTTACACACCAACCTAATAACTGAATCTGAGTGATAACAAAATAAATTTCCGGAATATTACATCTATTTGAGTGAAAATTTCTCAAAAGTGGAGTAAAGCAACTTAAAAGCGAGAAATCAATATCAATAGTGTTTATTCCAAGTAAATAGTGAAACAAAATAAAGAGGGTAACATGAGATTTTATTATGAATATGTGAAATGAAAAAAAAAAAACACAACAAATTTTGGTTCGCTTATAAAACATTAATATAAAGAGATACAAAGAAAATGGTAACCAATTTTTCTTAGCCTAGAATATCCGAGAAACATTAACAAATCTTTAAGACATAAAATTATGGGAAAATGATAGATGGCAAATGCAAGAAAGTCTAGTTACATATATAAAACGGTAAATGTACTATGACGGCATGCTACATAATGCCAATGTAATAAATTATTCATTAACTTGAAAATTTAATTTACAACAAGAGGCCCACGGGCCTTATAGGTCACCTGAGTATTGTGTAACAACTTTCAAACAATTATATTTGGTTCGTGTTTTAAACCGGAGGCCATGGAATTCACAATTTACAATTTTAAAAGAGGCACCATTGCTTATCATAATTATTAACTTAGCATGCTTACTCTATTTACTTAATACCCAGAGGTAGATCAGAGTAACAAAGAGAAAATTCACTTCCACTTTATAACCAGTTGTGCACCTCACCC
>PRKT01000421.1:246475-328245 GCA_003671525.1 Saccostrea glomerata
GAGGCCATGAAATTCACAATTCACAATTTTGAAAGAGGCACCATTGCTTATCATAATTATTAATTTAGCATGCTTACTCTATTTACTTAATACCCAGAGGTAGATCAGAGTAACAAAGAGAAAATGCACTTACACTTTATACCTAGTTGTGCACCTCACCCTAAAGGCACCACTGACCTATGGGCCACATATTTCAAAATTTTGCAAATTTTATCATAAAATGGTTGATTAATACCAAAGAGCAGATTTCAAAGCATTAATTTATTTTCAGACTATGTAACCCCCCTCCCCCTTTGACCCTGGGGGCATAAAAAAAACTTTGCTAGATGCACCTTTCTTCATCATAAATATATACATACTTGGATCATTGGCATAAAACCCAGAAGCAAAGGAAAATATTTTCAAAGAATTAATGTATTTTTACTATATAATCAACAGAGCCCTGCCCTTACACAAGAACCCCTGACCCTGGGGCCATAAAATTAACAATTTTTGGAAGAGGCACTCTTGCTTATCATAACTATGTGCTTAGGTAGTTTATTAAATACCCAGAAGCAAAGAAGAAGATTTTCAAAGAATAAATGCATTTCCACTATATAATCAATAGAGCCCCGCCCTTACACCAGAACCCCTGACCCTGGGGCCATAAAATTCACAATTTTTGGAAGAGGCACTCTTGCTTATCATAACTATGTGCTTAGTTAGTTGATTTAATACCCAGAAGCAGAGAAGAAGATTTTCAAAGAAATAATGCATTTTCACTATATAATCAAAAGAGCCCTGTCCTACTACCAGAACCCTGACCCTGGGGCCATAAAATTCACAAATCTGGAAGAGGCACTCTTGTTCATTATAACTATGTGCTTAGTAAGTTTATTTGATACCCAGGAGCAGAGAAGAAGATTTTCAAAGAAATAATGCATTTTCACTATATAATCTGTAGAGCCCTGCCCTAACACAAGAACCCCGACCCTGGGGCCATAAAATTCACAAATCTGGAAGAGGCACTCTTGCTTATCATAACTATGTGCTTAGTTAGTTTATTTAATACCCAGGAGCAGAGAAGAAAATTTTCAAAGAAATAATGCATTTCCACTATATAATCTATAAAGCCCCGCCCTAGCACTAGAACCCCTGACCCTGGGGCCATAAAATTCACAAATCTGGAAGAAGCACTCTTGCTCATCATAACTATGTGCTTAGTTAGTTTATTTAATACCCAGAAGAAGAGAAGAAGTTTTTTCAAAGAAATAATGCATTTTCACTATATAATCTATAGAGCCCCACCCTAGCACTAGAACCCCTGACCCTGGGGCCATGAATTTCACAATTTTGGTAGAGGACTCAATGCTCATTACATTCATGCCAACAGTTTGCCTGCTTGATGTCCAGGAGTAAAGAAGAAAATTTTTAAAAATTTCATTAATTTTAGTGGTTTTGGCCCCACCCCTCAGGCCCCAGACATGAAATTCACATGAAATTCACAATTTTTGTTCCCCTTCACCCATAGACGCTGTATACCAAATTTGGTTGAAATGGGTTCAGTGGTTTTAGAGAAGAAGCTGAAAATGTTCAAATGTTAACACACGACACACGACGCACGACGGACGACGACGGACGAAAACGGATAGCAATAGGTCACCTGAGTTACTCAGGTGACCTAAAATATTTGAAGGAGTATAAAAATATTATCGTACAAATCATTTGATTATAATCTTAATTGTCCAATCGTCCTTTATAACGTCATGGCGAACACGGGGATGGCATGAGAATGACGTCATCGATTGCAATGTCATTCATGTACGTTTTTCCTCTAATTGCTTCAATAACAATCTAAATAAAGGAAAAATAGTATGTTATTCTATCAACAAAAAGTCAGGCTCAAGTTTACTTCAATCTTAAGTTCACTTTAAACATTCCGCTTAATCATAGTAATATATACATGCATATCATAGAGACAAATTTTTAAGATAAAAAAATATTTACGAGGGTTGATCGAAAAGTAATATCACATTGTCCATATCTTTTATATTTGGCGTCATATTAACTAATACAATATACCAAAAGATGCACAAATATGAATTTGATTAACATTTAAATTTCAATTTAATTATGTTTATTTGATAATTATTTTATAGATGTTTAAAACATAGAGCATAGGGGTTGTCGCTGCGTCACAACGAAACGTCACGTTTTAAAGTGTATATTTTCTTAAAATGAAGAAGACAAATACATATTTAAAGGTACTTGTGGACAGAACCCTCCTCCCGATATTTATACCCTGGGCTTACGCAACACTGTTACAGTCCCTGAAACGTTCTACTTTCCCATTTTTCCGTTCGCTCACCGTTCGTTCAGCGTTCAGTGCGTTTAGCGTTCGCTCTTCGTTCACAGTTTTGCATTCACCGTTCATCGTGCGCTCGCGTTAACTGTCCACCGTTCGCTCCTCCTTCCGTTTACTTTGTGTTCACCTTGCGTTCACCGTTCACTTATCGTTCAGTCTTCATTGTCATTCGGAACTCGGAACTTATCTTTTCGATGGTAAGGATTTACACGTTTATTAATTAAATCAATTATCTATGATATTTATATTTCTATTATTATAATTCAGCTGTTACTTTATTCATGGAATTTCCCTGGAAAATAATTTATTTAAATACCTACATGTATGTAGAACGATCCTAAAATATTAAATTTAAAAAGGGCAGTGTACAAATGCTTCACGCACGGCAACAATTTGTTGCAATGTTGAAGACGACAAATTATTGAATGTATAATAATTAATCCAAGTCTTTTACAAGACAAGAATACACAAAAAAACTATTTCTACAATGACACACATTTTAAACTTCATGACGGCCTGAGACCGTACCTAAATATATTTTTGCCATTCAGTATTTATTTATTTTTTTCTGCAGGAATGGAAAAAACATACAGATCTAGAAATGATAGGGAAAAATATTAAAACTTGTTGGAAATACTAAGTGACTGCCTTCGGAATGTTCGGTGAAACGCGATTTCCACGCCTCCACTGTGTCGAATAAAATTTCATCGACAGGACAAACACGTAGACCGTGTGAACTTGATGACAAAAAACAAGATGTGTTTGTAAAACACGGATGCCCCCGTATGGCAACATAGCAAAGATTAAGCTTTTCTTAAATGCGAATTTAATTAATTGGTACCAAAAGTAGGATATTCTCACTGGAAAACAATTGTGAAATTTGAAAGTAAGCTAATGTTAAAGTTTTTTAATAATTACAAAAATCTCCAAGGTAAAGGTCAAAATGTCAATGTAATTAGTATCAAATGAAAGGTCTTGCCACATAAAATACTTTTGTAGAACATGAAAGCCCTAACCCTAACCGTTCAAAAGGTATGGTCAACGTTCAATTTCTTAAAAAGTAGTCAAACCCCAAGGTCAATGTCAAAAAGTCAAAGTTATTGTTATCAAATGAAAGGTCTTGTCATAAGGATCAAATATGTAAAGTATGAAAGCACTAGCCCTAACTCTTTAAAAGTTATGTTCAAGGTTCGCTTTTTTAAAGTAGGTCAATCTCAAAGGTCAAGGTCAAAGGGTCAAAGTTCTTGGTATCCAATTTAGGGTCTTTTCACAAGGATTACATGTATGAAGTATAAAAGCACTATCCCTTACCGTTCAAAACTTATGGCCAAGGTTAAAGTTTTTTTCACAACTAAGTAAATCTACAAGGTCAAGGTCAAAAGGTCAAAGTTGTTGTTATTCAGCAAAAGGTCTTTAGACAAACATTATACATGTGAAGTATAAATCTCCTGGTGTCTACTATTCAAAAGATATGGCCAAAGTAAAATTTTTAAAATTTTCATGTAAAAGTGGGTCAAACACCATGGTCAAG
This sequence comes from Saccostrea glomerata, assembly GCA_003671525.1. Classification (NCBI taxonomy): domain Eukaryota; kingdom Metazoa; phylum Mollusca; class Bivalvia; order Ostreida; family Ostreidae; genus Saccostrea; species Saccostrea glomerata. The sequence continues at coordinate 250,351 of PRKT01000421.1, forward strand.
GTCAAAAGGTCAAATATGGTGGTACCAAAAAGAAATGTCTTGTCATAAGGATCAAATAGTTAAAGTATGAAAACACTGGTCCTAACTCTTGAAAAGTTACGGTCAAGGTTTGCTTTTTTAAAGTAGGTCAATCTCAAAGGTCAAGGTCAAAGGGTCAAAGTTGTTGGTATCCAATGAAAGGTCTTACAACAAACATTACATATGTGAAGTATAAATGTTCTGGTATCTACTGTTCAAAAGATATGGCCAAAGTAAAATTTTAAAATTTTCATGTAGAAGTGGGTCAAACTCCAAGGTCAAGGTCAAAAGGTCAAATTTGGTGGTACCCAAAGAAAGGCCTTGTCACAAGAAATACACATATGAAATATGAAAGTAATAGCTCCACTAAATCAAAAGTTATGGACAAGGTTAAAGTTTTTGCGGACAAACAGACAAACAGACAGAGAGACAGACAGACAGACAGAGAGACAGACAGACAGACACGACAAAAACTATATGCCCCCGAAACTTCGTTTACAGGGGCATAATAAAAGCCAATGATTACTGTCAAATGGATTTGTTAATCTAAAAAAAAATGATTACCTGTACTGCTTGGAATATTTAGGAAAAATAATGAGTTTTTGCTTAATACAACAGATATCTGAGAATTGAGGGGGTATCTCTCTCTCTCTCTCTCTCTCTCTCTCTCTCTCTTTCTCTCTCTCTCTCTCTCTCTCTCTCTCTCTCTCTCTCTCTCTCTCTCTCTCTCTCTCTCTCATGTACATTTCTCTGTTCAATAAAAACTGTGACAGCTACTTACTTTTTTAGTTTTGAAATATTAATCTATTTACAAATAATTTGAATGCCTTTTTATTTCCGTCATCTTGCCGAGTATAATCACGGCTGTGACATGTAGAAGTTAGCTAAAATAATCATCATAAAAGAATACAAAAGACACATAACTAAGAATATTTTGCATTAGAATTTAAACAAGCAAATTAAAAAAATTGTGGTCCCCCGCTTTCGGTGTCTTTTTGGGTGAGATGTCATTTTTTTATGACATTTTGTGTCTAATATGAACGCCCTATCATAAGTCATCTATTTAGAAATTATCATTGAACTCCAAGGTCAAAGCCAAAGTGTTAACGTTCTTGTTATCCAACGAAAAGTCTTCTGAAAAGGAATACAAATGTGAAGTAAAAAAGTAAGCCCTAGCCCTTACCATTCAAAAGTTATAGTCAAGGTTAAAGTTTTCTCATAAGTACAAAAAATCTCCAAGGTCAAGGTCAAAAAGTCAAGGTTGTTAGCATCAAATGAAAGATCTTGCCACAAAAAATACATATGTGAAATATGAAAGTGCTGGTATCTACTGTTCAAAAGTTGTGGCCAAGGTCAAAATTTTTGAAAAGTAGGAGAAACTCCAAGGTCCAGGTCCAAGGCGCAAAGTTCTTGGTATTCTATGAAAGGTCTTCTCACAAGAATTATATATATGAAGTATAAAAGCCCTAGCCCTTACCATTCAAAAGTTATGGTCAAGGTTAAAGCTTTTTCATAAGTACAGAAATCTCCAAGGTCAAGATCAAAAGGTCAAAGTTGTTGGTATCCAATAAAAGGTTTTGCTACAAAGAATACATATGTGAAATATGAAAGTCCTACATGTACCATTCAAAAGTTATGGCCAAAGTAAAAGTTTGGAATGTTTGTGTAAAAGTAGGTCAAACTCCAGGGTCAAGGTCAAAAGGTCAAATTTGGTGGTACCCAAAGAAAGGTCTTGTCACAAGGAATAAACATATGAAATATGAAAGTCGTAGCTCCACTGAATCAAAAGTTATGGGCAAGGTTAAAGTTTTTGTGACGGACGGACATACTGACAGACAGACAGACGGACAGACGAATGAAATTTAATATCTCCTCGCTTTCGCGAAAGCGGGGGACAAAAACAGGAGGTTTTATGCAATACGTCAACAGACAATTGTGAATTTCAAAAAATCCGTTATTTTACTTAGAGTCTTGGCACGGAAATATATGTATGGTTGATTCAACCGCGTACAATGTAATTAATTCATTCTATAAGTAGTAGTTTTATCCTCTAAAGTCCATATTATTTTATTAGTGAAAAGATAAGCATATTTACTTTATACATGTGTATATATAAATAGATTAATTTTGTATTTAAACTACACGCGTTCGGTAACAAATACACATGTTTTACGGCAATTAAAATCGTGTAATAAAACTATCGATCTAAATCATAGGTGCATATATGCACAGGCGTTATTACGCCTTTCTAAAAGACGTTATTACGCCTTTCTAAAAGGCGTTACAATGCCTTTCCAAAAAGCGTTATTACGCCTTTCCATTCAAAAAGGCATTATTACGCCTTTCCAAAAGGCATTATTACGCCTTTCCAAAAGGCGTTTTTACGCCTTTCTAAAAGCGTTTTTATGCCTTTCTAAAAGCGTTTTTTTTTTTGCCTTTCTAAAAGGCGTTATTATGCCTCTCCAAAAAGCGTTTTAACGCCATTCTGAAAGGCGTTATTATGCCTTTCCAAAAGGGTTATTACGCTTTTTTCATAACTATGACTTTGCATCTAACAGGCCTGTGCTTTTAAAGCCTCCCCCCCAAAAAACCATCACCACCCCAACTCTACTGGCCAAACTCCTGGGTGACTTCTCGGTAAAACTTGTTTAAATGCAACAATTTGCCACAGTTTAACACGATGCAACAAAATGTTCAGGAACCCAGTAACCAACAGTTAATCATAATATTTTAACTGTACATGACTTTTCCCCAAAAAGTGTGTATGTGCGGAGGGGGGGGGGGTACTCTATTTGCACTCGTACTACTGGTCTACTTGAAAAGGAAAATGAAAAGGCGTTATTTTTATGTTAATAAATATATGAAAGATTTACTAGTAATTAAAACAATCTTTATTTAAGCAATTCTCTATATTCCTGCACATCTCGCTGACAACTGTTTGCAGTAACCCCTTGCTTGTCGTAAAAGGCGACTAAATGGGGCGGTCCTTCGGATGAGACCGTATAAACCGAGGCCCCGTGTCACAGCAGGTGTGGCCTGATAAAAATCCCTCCCTGCTCAAAGGCCGTAATTGCCGAGCATAGGCCTAAATTTGCAGCCCTTTACCGGCAATGGTGACGTCTCCATATCAGTGAAATTTTCTGGAGAGGGACGTTAAACGGTATACAATCAATTTATTTTGCTAATACAGTTTAAAGTTGAAAATTATTTCATTTTTGGGTAATATGAGGAATGCATAAAAGTCATATTTTTGTGTGACGTCACAGTAAACCTTCTCGTATAAATTAGGCCCCGCCCCCTTTTCCTAGCCTTAACAGTGCTGCGTATTGGGTATTTTTTTCACAAATTATATTCATTGCACTTATTCATCATGTGTACATGTACATTTCGAAAAAATCGTAAAAACTCCAAAATAATCGCTCCTCAAAAAATACCCTACTGTACATTAGAAGAGAAGTACAGAAGGGTATTTTATTGGAACGTTTATTTGAGGGTTTTGATGATTTTTTTCTTAATGTACAAATGTTGAAGTATTATAAGTATAATTTGTAAACAAGAATGCTCAATAAGACCTGGGGATAAATATTTGGAGGGGGTCCTATCCACAAGGCGACCGAAAGATGGGAGATCGGACTGGAACGTTCGATGGTGTCTGATCTTGTCAAAAAAAAGAATATGTAGAGTGACATGTGAATTTTAAGTTTGCCTTACGCTACTGTTCAAAAACATTTGACAGAGGGCTAACACGTAATTATGAAAGAGTGGGTGTATAATCCCAATGTTAGGCCACCGTTGTAAGTTACGTTGGTCAAATGTCGGAAAATGATATTGGGCCAATGTAATTTTGCTCATCGGCGCAACGTTGCACCGACATGTTGGCGCAACGTTGGCCCAATGTCATAGAACGATAATTCTGACGTTGGTCCAACGTTGGGCCACTGTTGTCAGTTATGTTGGCCCAATGTCGGAAAATTTATATTTGGCCAATGTAATTTTGCTCATCGACGCAACGTTGCACCAACATGTTGGCGCTACATTGGCCCAATGTCATACAATGATAATTCTGATGTTGGCCCAATGTAGGCCCAACGTATTTGTGCTCCTACATGTAGGCGCTACGTTGGCCCAATGTAAAACAATGATAATTCTTATGTTGGCCCAATGTTAGCCCAACATATTTGTGCACAAAAAGGATATTTGGAAAAATAATGGAATTCCAATCCATGGAAATCTAAGAAATTCCCGGAAGATACAATGAAAACTGAAATAATGATAACATCACAATTTATCGTCCAGATGAAATCTATATTTTCAAAATAAAAAAATTGCTTATTTTACAATGTGTTTTGAAACAAATATAACATATACACTTATAGATGTACAATGTAAGCACATTTTTTCAAAGTATTCTCACTGATCGACAATTCTTTGTAATAAAACAAACTATTTCTTTTTTTAGAATGTGGCATTTGACTTAATGAGTATGACATTGGGAGAGGTCATTGAAACCTCAACGGGGTATACAGTTACAATGAACTTCCAGTTGCCCATGTAAATTTACCGTACAAAGTTAATGACTAGACTAGAGTGACAAACACATGTATTAAGTACAAAATATCCACTACACAACTATATTGATAAAAAGATCCCATAAAATCAACACATGCTATTTTCCCCGAATATGCCAAAGATCCTAATTAAGTTAGATCCGAAATTTCTCAAGTGACTGCTTGAATCACTTCCTCACTGATATCCCATGAAATTCACAATACTAAATAAATAAAAGATGGCGATATGTTAGAGGGTAGCCAAATAACTGGTCATGTCACGAACGGATTCACTTTAAGTAGAAAGGCTCAGAAAGTTGATCATTCCCATAGACACTTCAAACTTTTCTGGCACAATTTCTGAAAGAAAAGATGACCATTGGGATGTATTATCATTGATATCTATCGCATATATAAACATAAATATATGACATATAATAAAGTAACTTAAGTAAGGCTCTACAAGACTGTTAAAGACAATTGGTTATTTCAACCTGACAATTCAGTACAGTGTAGAATAGAAATTCACTATCTTGCAGTTTTTTTTTGCTCAAATTAGGATTGATTTATTATTTCCGATAAATGTAAAAATTTGAAAAGTTTACAGATGACAGACGAATACCAGACACCGCTCGAGAAAACTCACTTTGGCCTTAAAATGGCTCAGGTGAGCTAAAGGGAAAGGTTAGAGTTAGATGCCTCACTTAAACTGAATATGATATAAGATACATGTAATTTCAATTCATGTGATTTTATTGCTCTAATCAGAAAATTTAAGAAGTCTTACCTTTTTGTTTTATTTTTTTACTGCTTTTGTCCTTCTTGTGGGCATTCAGATTCCTGTAAATAATGCATGTATAATTGTGCATCATAGAATATGACTTTTTATGATAATTTATGCTTAAGTATTTATGTAAAATAATTATGCATAGCTGTGCAATTTATAGCATGTTTAGATTACCTGTCAGAATCCATTGTTATGTATTTTTAGGGTAAGGAAATTAAGAATATAAACCTCTTGTTTACTTGGTATATAGTAGATGCAATATTTATGTAGTTTTATGCTAAAAGATACAAGTTAATAAAAACGATGTTAGGTTGTTTAAGTTAAATGAAAATTTGAGTTGGTTATCACCATTTTTACAAGCTGACTATTCGCCGGCGCCGTGGGAATCGTCTCGAGCACAGTCCACTGCATGCAATTATTAAATAATCGAAATAAGTGCTGAAAATGATCTTGAACATGCATTTAAGAATAAATATATTTTATTACATTGAACAGCATACTCTGTAAATTTTGAAGAGAGGAACACTAAAATTCCTGAATCGATCCCAAACGAGGTAATTCGGGTTGAATCCATCTTTATGAGAGATGTTTAGAAGTGTTAAATTATTATAACAAAATTGAAATAGCGCTTGCTCAAACGATTTCACTGCCAGGCATTTTATGTGTGGTGTCCTGACTAAGGAACAGTAGCAGAAGCAATTATTCATTCAAGGACACATGTTAATATTTTGTACATTGTACCTACCGCATTACCGGGTCGTAAAATGTCTTCATCTTCTGTCAAAACAGAAATTCCATCCAAAGCTGGTCATAATTCTCCTTTTCGCAACACTCTCTTCTGAACTTTCCTCCTGTACAACATCTACATGGCTGCTTGGAACCCCCCAAAATTTAAATTTCGGCGCGGTGTGTTAACGTTGTTTAAATTATTTTATTGTTTATCGAGCCCGACTTCGATCCCGATGTAATTGTACTATTAGTCGACAGTTTTAGAGAAAAATTTAAGTTATATTCCATAGTTTTGAAAATCTACGTAGGGGTTAAATAATTAGAAATGAATAAATAAACAAATAAATAAAAAATAAAATGAATAAATATATCTTTTAAACGTGCCAACATATAAGTTGGTTCAAAAATTGATGTCGGGCCAACATTACAAAGATGTCCAAACTTCAACATTAAAAATAACAATGTTCAGGCACGTAGCAACAGGGGGAGGGGGGGGGCAGGGGACCTGACCCCCCCACTTTTTTTCCCAACATTACCTTTACTTAAGAATATGTCCATTGAAAGTATCCCCCCTTTCACCCCCCGCCCTTTTGCTTGTCAACTTTTTCAGGTAAGTAAAACAAATTCTGTGGTTGCCCCCACTTTCAAAAACGATGCTACGTGCCTGATGTTGCCCCGACGTTGGAACAATGTCGGCGCACCAACTGTTGTAATGACAATGTCGGACCAATGTTGGTACAATGTCAACGCACCAACTGTTGTAATTACAATGTCGGACCGATGTTGGAACAATGTCAATACACCAACTGTTGTAATGACAATGTCGGACCGATGTTGGCCCAATATCGTTCTGCCAACCGCGATATGTAGCCGATCTACCAACCATATGCCAATATCGGCCCAACGTCAGCTTGCTATCTGGGATGGTAACAAGAATTCTTAAAGAAAGTGGATTTGTGAAAGTGTTTGCAAATCACAAATATTTCTACCTAAGTCATTGATGTACTTAGTTTAAAAAAAAATATATATATATCATTTTTGTAGATAAAAATATTTCTAGACGCAAAAATGAAGCTTATCTTGAACAGTTCTGTATATTCAAAGATATTAAGTGTTAAATATCGGATTCTATTATATGGCGAATGGAAAATGAGCGAAGCTCCGCAGCCGCAACAGTTTCTATACAATTTCGCGATTTCCTTAGCGTAGGAAATTCAGGTAACTTTTTACACTCGCCGACAAAGCATCATTGGACGAGTCCACAGCAGATTCTGAAAGGTGACGCAGGTTACCTTATCAAAAACAAATCCTACAATGCATGGCCAGAAAATGTGTGGCTGTACCCCCAACTGAAATTGCTTTTCATGGGCCTGCAAATGATGTGTACTTTGAGTGACAGTGAGTTAATAGCACAAAATCAATGTTAAATTTTCGTATTATCTTAAGCTTTGGTAACGGAACCTATAGTATAATAACGTCTTTTGGATTTGTATGGAATATGTATAGGTGTGGAGGACCCTCAACATCCGATGGAGGTTTTTATGCAAAATAATTAATTAAAACCTATATAATTGCAATACATAACGCAAAGAAAAAAGTACGACTTGTTTTCTAATACATTCTTGGTACCCACGATGTGCAATTGCCAGTACAAATTATGACGTCATATTATGACGTCATCAACCTTTACTACACAACTTATAAAAACATCAACAAAATCGCTTCGGCGCAAGGGCATACCTTACTTTGTTTTACAGAAACAAGCTATAAAAAAAGCAGAATATTCCAAAGATTTAAAATATTGCTGCACAAATGTCGACACTGCAATTGTTTAGTTACTATTCGTACAGTTCCAAGTTGAAACAGGGTAAAAATGTAGAGTCCAGTGTAAGTTTAGTAAAATTTTAATCAATTGAAGAAGAACATAGGATCTGTACAGCAATTTTATTAATTTTAAGAATTTTCTCCTTAATATTATACATTTATATTTACATTCAGTGTAATTTTCCTTATGAAATACATTAGAAATCCTCAACGTTCAAATTTTTATAACACACGCGAAACCTTGTCACTGCGCGCTAGAATACACAGTCGGAACTATATATATTTTCAATACTCTAAGAAAACCAAAATGTAAAATGTTTTATTTCAATTAAATGAAAAAATATAAACCTGAACAATAAACGTAAAAATTAACGTAATATGCGTTGAAAATTAATTTGTCACTTTTTTTTCTCGCAATGTTTGTTTGCGATATTTAAATTTGCAACGTCATTTAACGTCATTTGACGTCACAATCGGCTCTTACATCTATTTACCACGGCAGTTTTGAAAGGCAATAAATTCACTTTTAAGATATACGAAATAAGCAATTATGAAGAAGGAAAATAAGAGAATGTAAATATAAGCATTGAATTCATATTTTTGGATGTCTTCGGCCCTATAACACACCTGGCCATGCCGACAAATTAACATACCGCGCTAATGCGCGGTATTCAATTTGTCGGAACGGCCAGGTGTGTTATAGGGCCGAAGACATCCAAAAATATGAATTCAATGCTTAATTAAAACTTAATTAAATAGGATATGCCCTTGCGCCGACGTTGTTTTGTTGATGTGTTTTATTACCTTGAATGGGAAAGAACTTGAATGGGAAAGAACTATGACGTCATAATATGACGTCATTATGTGCACTTGCATTAATATATTGCTGGTACTAAGTATGTACGAGAAAATCAATTTGAACTTTCTCTGTACATGAAATACACAATTTATGCATTTTTAATTGCTCATTTGAATAGAAAAACCCATATTTAGCCTTAACAACACTTGCGTATCAGAAAATAGCAGGATTTCAAACCAAATCATGTTACAAAACAAGCGGATTAAAAGAGAATGGCAAACGGTGCCGAAATAAAAAAAATACCTCTGATACATGTACCTGACCCTTCTCATATAGAAACATTGAGTTAAAAAAATCTCAGTTATTTGTGATCATGGTGTTACCTCTGGTACATGTATTTCATTAAATATTCCATTAAATATATAAACTTCAAATTAGTTTAATAACTTCGGAAGGAGTCAAAGTTCAAACAAGGGAAGTCGTTTTTCAGAAAAAAACTTTTGATATCCAGTTTCATGAACTATAAAGCTTTGCAAAAGTCCGGAAAGAAAACGAAGAATAACTAGCAGACCTATTGTTCACAGAACAATAAGAGGTCTTTCCACCTTCTCTGAATTTCTATTTTGTTTTATATCTAACACCTTTAATACCCAAAAAAAAAACAAAAGTGGCTTAAAAGAAAGAAAAAATAAAAAAAATTAAAATTTAAAATGACCTTGAATGATTTTTCAAGGTCAAAGGTCAAAGGTCACATTGCAATTGACCCCATGTCTCTACAACTTTTAATTTTAAATTTATTTATGTTAAAACTTTACTGGCAGACCAAGGCAACATAGCAGCTCTGTTTGTTTCCAAAATACATAACAGAAGACATGTTAAGTGTAAAAATCTTGTCATTTATTTAAATGACGACAAATGAAATCCATTTATAAAAACAATTACCAAAGAATTTGGCTGGGAGACATAACAGAATCATGGAAAGCTTGACCAGAAATGCAATTCAATAAATGATTACAAAACAGTGGTCTCCCAGCCACAATATTGTTACAACATACATATGTGATAATGCGGTAAAATACAACAACAAACTTTATTGGAAACAAAAGTGGTGCATAAAAAGCGCCATCAACCCAACGGGTTGAAGCACCACTCAAGATGTTGCCTTGGTAAAACCTCACGTATGATATAAAATGTTAAATTGGTAAAAAAAAAATTGGTTGGAATTTAAAGCTAATGAACATTATGCACATACAAACAGATTATTTACTCAAACTCTCGTGGGCAAAATTTGATCTGTACAAAGGAAATGAAGGATTTCAATGCACCTATCATATAAGAGTCTTCTTGCTTGTAAACACTATTGGTATTACTCATATATCATGGCCTTACATAAAAAGGCCAACACAAAATTCTGAATAGGAAGTAACAAGTGATGGAAATCAGCAACTAAATTACAAATGATGGTGAAACTCGCCCTAATGTATATAAAATTAAGTAAACAATTCTGTAAGATAACAGGGCATACAAATTGTGAATCATTTAAAACTATTTACATAATTGAGAGGCCAAGGAATGAACCAGCTGAAAATCAAGGGAATCTATACAATTAGATGGAAACAGGCTTACAACTTCTATGCCTACTAAGATTTAAGCTGAGAAATATGTACAAAGGTAAACCTGAATGTCAAATCTTAATGCATTGCAAATACATTAAAGTTTTGGGACATAGGCACCCAATTCTGACCCAATTTAGAAATATACAGTGTAACCTTCCCACATTATTTGACAGACTACACCTAAAATAATACAACACTCCTCAAATAATACAACACTTCTGCTGTAAACCAGGCTAGCTTAGAGGGATCAGCTGGCATTACTTTAAACACAAAATATTGTAACCAACAGGCATACATTAATGTGTTTGTGATCAATGAAGTGATGTAATTTTTTGTTAACTATATATGTTATATGCTATGCAATATATCCCTATCAAAGACATTAAAAACCGCCCAGGAAAAAACCATAGACGAGTAACTATGGAAAACCTGTGTCCGTCGCTATGTAAATAATGTCTCAAGGGAGAATGCCGGACGTGCATTCAGTGCAGTGCTTGGTATGAATAACACATAGATGTACATGTACAATAAAACAAAACCATAAATTACAATATTGATATTATATATATAAACATATTCATTCAAATATAGATATAAACAAAACACAAGCATGTTCTGCGGAGCACTGGCTAAGAATGCTCCAACACCTCACAAATTACTGCTTTGTCATTGGCCTTCCTTTGGCCATGCCTACCATAAACAGGTATTTCCAATAAAATGCTTCTATCATACAATGTTTTCCCGCTATTCTACCACATGCAGGAAAGTTCTAATACGAAAATGGTAACAGGCAGACAAATTCTGACCCTGTTAGAGTATATACAATACAGAAATGATAACAGGCAGACAAATTCTGACCCCGTTAAAAAATTATAAAATACAGAAATGATAACAGGCAGACAAATTCTGACCCTGTTAAAAAAATATAAAATACAAAAATTGTAACATGCAGACAAATTCTGACCCTGTTAGAGTATATACAATACAGAAAGATAAAAGGCAGACAAATTCTGACCCTGTCAAAAAATATAAAATACATAAGTTGTAACAGGCAGACAAATTCTGACCCTGTTAGAGTATATACAATAAAGAATTGGTAACAGGCAGACAAATCCTGACCCTGGTAGAAATATACGCAACAGAAATGATAACAGGCAGACAAAATTTTGAACCTGCTAATGTGAAGTCATTTAAAGTCTGGCTAGACAATAAATGTAAAATTTGGGATGGTGAGTCAGCAGCAGCTTTGAGAGTCTGTAAACTGGCATTGTGTAATCTTGCTGGCACCATAAGGAATTACACAATTTCGGGTAGGGGTTGTTGCCAACAAGGGAGCAGACTGATGCAATATTCAATCTCCTTTGTCATCCCCAAATCAAGTGTTCAGGACTGACGGAATATTTAAGTTGTCTGCAGGATTAGCTGCTGGGGAGGCCTCAATGGTTGCTTGCGTTTGAGAGGCTGAATCGCTGTTGGAATTATGGATGTTGGCAGATATCTGGACTTGCCTGTGCTGGTGACTTTCTCCAGTTAGGCAGCATTGTCTGAAAAGAGAGGAACACAGCCAAAGCGTAGACAAATGAATAGAAAAAAAAATTAACAAAAGAAAATAGCCTAATTGTTGTACCCATTAGAGAAAAGATTTTCTTTGTATTTTACATATATATGTATATATATAATATAAAGTTTTAAATATTCACACTACAATTGATAACTGAATATTGTGGTAGTTGAAATCAATAATAGAGCTCAATTTAAAATTAGTGTACCACTGTAGATACTGAAATAAATAGCTATGTAGTTGTAAAGAAGGGATCTCCAACTGTAAACATAATAGCGAGCACATACTCATACAAATAGATTTACCACACAATATAAAAAGTTACAAAAACATGCAAGTACTACAATGCGAGCACAGACTCGCAGTGTGTAGTGGTAAACAACCATTTTCTTTAAAAGCAAAGAGTAAGCACATACTCCCAATATAAGCAAAATGTAGCTATCAAATAACATACTAATGCGAGCACAAACTCACAAAGATGTAATGACAAAGCAAGCACAAACTTACATGAATTGAGCACAAACTCAATAATAAAATCTGCCATACCAACACAAACACAAATTCCCAAAGAAGTAATGAAAAAGCAAGCACATACTTACATGAATTGAGCACAAACATAACAATAAATTCTGCCATACCAATACAAGCACAAACTCGCAAAGATGTAATAGAAAGGCATGCACATAATAACATGAATTGAGCACAAACTCAATAATGGAATCTGCCATATCAATGCGAGCACAAACTCGCAAAGATGTAGTGGCAAAGCAAGCACAAACTTGCATGAATTGAGCACAAACTCAAAATAGATTCTGCCATATTAATGCGAGCAGCAAACTCGCTATGAATATCATGGCAAAGCAAGCACAAACTTGCATGAATTGAGCACAAACTCAAAGATAGATTCTGCCATACTTATGCGAGCACAAACTCGCAAAGATGAAATGGCAAAGCAAGCACATACATGCATGAATTGAGCACAAACTCAACAAAAAATTGTATTAAAATGAATTCATAACACACATAGTAGCGACCTGAGATGATCACTGTGTGCAATAAAGAATCGAAACAAAATTCATTTTAACATCTTAAAACAAAAACAACAACAACAAAAATTATATCATTGTGGGAAACCAAAACTTACATTTTTGGAAAGCGGATAAACTAAACTTAACTTTTCATCTTTGTGCATATTCTTAAGTTTAATTATTCATACAAATGTATTGAAGATTCATGAGATCTAAAATGCAACAGGTTTAAAAAATAAAAATGAATGAAATTTTCCAAACAATCAGATCGTAATATCTTTCTTCAACATGGAAGTTGTAATAAATGTGAAAGTTCAATTGATATAAGTTCAACCTTGTGCTTTAACCTTTGGCCAACCGCACTTTGACCTAACGGTCAAACTCATTGATAAATTTTCAGGCCTCACCAGACGCGATCATGTAATTTAACATTTCGTAAATACTAAAACTTTCAAATACATGATTTACCTAAAAATTCTGCATATTTGGCACCATCATTGAATACTTAAAACATATATTAGAGAGACTTTTAAAAATAAGCGTATTCATTACGTTGAGCGAGTGATTTCCCTAATGAGTATATTCCTCAGATGTTAAAAAATATCATAAATTTATGTTTCGATTATTTTAATATCAAATAAACAAAAATGCGAAATATATAATGTAAACTATTTGAATGCCTCTAAAATACAAAGCATGCATATAAACAAGGAATCTGTTTTTTCTAAATTTTTAAATGAAAATCCTAGTCAAATTAGATTGTATGATCTAAGCCTATATTTAAAAGGATAATTATTTTTAATTTAGAGACGGGTTTTATAGAAATTAACAAATGCTCAGTATGAGAATTATTTTGTAACACAGATTTCATACAATTTGACAGAAATTATTTAAATTATTTACACACTTCCCTTGGGATTAGGGATACAGTCATAGGTTAGTATCATTATTTACTTATTTATTTATTTTATTTTTTTTTAAAGATTCCATAGCAGTATTTTAAAGATTTTATTAATATTTTTAGAAGAATTTTTTCCCCTTTATTTATTTAAAATAAATTGTAATTTCATATGTTTCCATGAAACCTATGAAGATAACATACAGTATGCAAGATCAAAAAGTCCATAAAACTGCTGTTGTTTTGAGACTAATAATCAGCTGACTTGTCAAACTCTCAAGTTAACATGGATGTCACCATATCTGTGTTTTCCTAATAAAACTATGAAAATTTTAAACAATAATGTCTTTTCCCTGCATGAAGGCCATGAGTCTCAGAGAGAGATAATTAAAGATAAGCAGAATCAGAAAGAGCAGAACTTTCCTGACATAGTACCAAGGTTTTTTTTTTCTTTTTTTTTTGTTAAAAATTATTTAGATGGAAATGACTACTCTCTGATATGCGATTGGGCCCATTGGCAAACGCCTTGACCCCTATCCTTCATGTAGCAAGAAATTTCAGAAAACGACTGAAATTTTGCAACTTTAAACTGCCATGACTTTACCTAATTAAGATATCTTTAAGAAATAAAAGTTTTATGTAAGCTCTCTCCAATGACATAGAATTTGTGTACAATTTCCCAACAACAAAACAACAAATTTTTAGCTAGGGTCGTTACATACTGTATAGTGTTTTATATCAATTACACGAGTAAGAGGTCGATGTAAGCTGTATATAAAAAATATATCATATTATTTATTTATTTTATTTTAATATCTATTTATTTATTTATTTTTAACAAATTAATAACACTTTAAAATGTGAGGTTAAGGGGTCAAATTAGAGTGCAATATAAAAAAGAAAAAATTACCATCTAAATATTTTTAGAAACATGCAGAAATGGCAGATTTAATGCTTTAAAGATACTTCCTGGTGCATTTTCATGGATATCTGATCAAATATGAAACCATCCACAGCGAAAGGTCCACTGAGGCCCAAAATCCACGGTGTTTCCAGAAAGAGATGAAAGGCGATCACAGGCTGAAGCAAGTTCCTTGTACGCATCCAAACATTAGTGTTGAAGAAAGCAGTCGAGCATCTAGGGCCCCGTCTGAGAATTTGGCGAATTTTGATTTGTTTAACCATGCGTTAAATGTTGCGCATATGCAATAAATAATAGCTTTAACCAACTGCGAAATGTTCGGAGTGCTGCAGACCAGGTCATTTCCACCAATGTGTATGAATAGTAGATCCGATCTTACCAGAAAGTATGTGAATTGTCTTAGGGAGCATATTCTGCTACATGTAAATAGTAATAGTGAGGCACCCCTCAGCCCCTGGCCAAACAAGACACTTGACACTGTTCAATGCCAAGGCGGAAATCGAAGCAATCGAGGTTGAGGCTGACAGTCTGATTAAAACCTGCTCCCTTCTCCTTTCCTTGTGTGAAGCTGATAAAGTCTCTGAGATGTCATAAACGAAGGAATTGAGGAAATTCGGATTGAGAGAAAACGATCGTTTTGGAAGTCAATAAGTCTGCTAGTACGGCAAGTTGCACAGATGGACAGATCAAAACAATGGATCTTACAAAATTTAACTGCCGCCGCACAGAACGATCACTTGATTATTACAAGGGAAACACTTGCTCTTTTGTTCACAAAAATTACGCGGCAGCACTCCGAGTAAACAAGAAGTATATAAATAGGAAGCCTTGTGCGGCAATCTGATTAGCTGAAAACAGCTAAGGCCTTGACAAATTTTATGGACGCGGTAAAACTGGGTCACTGGAAGAACCGGGTTTACAAATTAAAGGTTTTGTAAAATTACAAAAGATAAACAAATTGACATCCACAAAAATACATACATGAAATTTTTAACATAAATCGCTTTATTTGAAAATAAACCTTATTAAGTTTAAATATTAAACGCAAAGAAGTTAATTGGCAATAACTTATACATGTATAAGGAGTCATTAGATCATTTCTCCTTTAAACAGTAATGGTGTGCCTAAAGACCATTAAGACATTAGTGAAGATTTCATGTCTCTATGGTTACGGTTTTGAAGTAGTAGCTATAACAATGTTTTTTGCATAAGAGGCAATAACTTTTAAAAGGGTAAATCTTCAGGGAGAAAAAAGAAATCTTAGCATTCTGCATCTTTACATGTATCTTTATATAAAGATTGAAATAAGGCGTAAAGTTTATGACACTCTCCCCATCGTTTCAGCTCAAGTATGCAGTGACTTGACGTCATGTTCATACATTTGTAGTTTAGAGAAGTGCATGCACGGAGTACACTACAATATTCTCTGGGAAGCCTTATCGTACCTGCGTATGTCACTATCGTACTGCTGATATTATTTGAAATAAAGAAATCAAACCACTTAAACGAAAAAAATTATACATGTAGCACTGTTTTACAAATAGGTGTAATCGCGTTTTTGAAAAAGGTTATATCACATATTCGATCGGCAGTGTCACCAATTCAAAAGCTGAATAGGTTAAGCACTTGGTGTAACTTAAGATACATGTATCACCTACCTAAACAGGTCATTTTATCAATTTAATTGGTGATATTGCTTTGTTTTGAAAAAAAAGATATACCACTCTGGCATGTGAGTCAATAATATGATCTTATGTCTTTTTCAAATATCTATTAAAGACACCATGACCAACTAGGGGGGAAGTTTACAAGCGTAGAATTTATGAATAACTCGTGTAAATTTTGTACATTTTTTAAAACAATTAGGTGTCAGATATCTACAGGTTTCAGAACCTAAAGGGAATTTTTATAGAGAAAAATAAAAGAAAAAATGTTCAATATATACCATAAAAAATAGAGTTTTATTTCTTCCTCCCCATCTTAGCATACGTAGAAAAGTTGAACAAGTTGTCTCATAGTTACCACGGTTTCAAGAACCAAGTCGATGAATATAAGAAGAACAAAAAAATTGATGTAATATTTTCTAAAAAGTTGTTAGAACATATTTCTCATCTTTGCATGTTTCAATTGAATGCTGTGTACAATTTTGACCTAAAAATAAAAGTGGGGTGACTTAAATATACACGAAAATAACTATATGGTATAAACAACCTTCGATTTTCCGACACTAATATTGTTTAGATTTTCTTTCTCTACAGTGGAGTTTAGTTGTCATATCTTCGCTATATACTCACATACTAGTACTCATAATTTTCATATAATATGGGATTGATTTTAAATACCATTTTTGTGTAAAGTAACGCTTAGAAACAGATAACTTGCACGTAGGCATATTTTTCTAGCGCACGTCATGGGATATGCATACGTAAAAAGTGTGTGTTTTACACACTAATACGAGGGGTAATCAAAAAGTTCGCAAACTAGTTGAATAACTTTTAAAATATTTTTCAAAGTGAACTTTTGAGTTTATTCTTTTTCAAAGTAGGCCCCTCTAGCTTTTATGCACTTTTCCCATCGGTCTGCCCAAGCGCGAAACACGTGATCCAAGCCATCACGTGGCATGACCCTTGTTCACAGCAGTACCTGAGATCTTCCCGTGACTCATATTTTTCTCCCTGTAGGTTATCTTTCAAAACTGGAAATAGCCAGAAGTCACAAATTGCCAAATCTGGGCTGTAGGGGGATGAATTAGGTATTCTATACCCATTGTTTCCATGGTGTCCATCACAACCCGACTTTTATGGCTAGATGCGTTATCATGGTGAAGAATGAATCCAGATCTTATCAGATCTGGGCGCTTTCTCTTTACTGCTCTCATCAAATCTGATTTGATAACCCGTGCATAGTAGTCCGCAGTAACTGAAGTTTCGGGTGGTACCATGTGATTTAGAATTATACGGTTGATGTCACAGAAAACTATGAGCATAACCTTCCCTGCTGACTTGGTTACGCGTGCTTTTATTGGTGATGGCGAGTAAGGATGCTTCCAAATTGAACTTTGTTGTTTACTTTCTGGCTCATAGAAAGGTACCCAAGTTTCATCACATGTGATGATTCTATTCATGAAATAATTTTGTTCTTTTCCATATCTACTAACGTAGGACCGGCACGCATTCACTCTCACCCTCATTTGCTCTGGCAGAAGGAGGCGAGGGACCCATCTCGCACAAACTCGCCGCATGTTAAGCTTACTCGTTAAAATCTCTTGAACTGTTCTATAAGACATGCTCAGATCATTAGCTATTTCCCTAATAGTAATTCTTCGATCTTTCATTACATATTGTTCAACCTCAGACACTTTTATCTCGGTATTTACGTTCAGCGGGCACCCAGATCTATCATCATCTTTCATCGTCTCCCTTTCCTCAATAAAACGTTTCATCCACTTACTTATTGTACCTTTTGAAAGCCCACATTCCCCATAAACTTTATGTAAACATCGTATATTTCCGTGAAGGATTTACCTAGTTTTACATAAATTTTAATATAGTTCTTTGTTCAAGTACGATTGACTCATCAATTTTCGTCACAGTCGCCTCTATATTGACGTCATTTTAACATCATGATGTCATAATTATGACGCACATTTCAACATTACTCATACTGCATAAAGCACATGTTTAGGGCTGTATTTGTAACAAAGAAGAAGGTATGGTTTCCATACAAATTTTGCCCTGTGATTTTCTAAAAAATGAAACTTGTGTAAAAGTTGAAAACTCATGCTTTTTAGATAAATGAAATTCACTGCAGAAAAATCACACAAGTCATTTTTCTCACATGTGTTTTTAAATGATCATTATGACGTCATGAAATGTGCATTTTCCCGTATTTTCTTTAAAAAGTTGCAGAAGACACCAATTTTCAATGGAATTTTCTTTCAGATAACATTGTCCACAGGCATCGCCCACAAAGATCTTGAGATATGTGATTTATTATTTAATTTTGCACAAAATATCAAAAAATTAACGTGGGAGACGGCTGTAGACACTGTTTTCTAAAGGAAAATTACCCTTGAAATGTGCCATTTTGAGGCTTTTTCTCTTGATAATAGAGAAATGCTTCACATTTATGACGTCATATTTGCAGAATGGTAAACCTTCATGCCATATTCTTTCCGGATTTATCAGAGTCATTTATTTAACTAATATTTAAGCCAGTTTCAAAACGTTTTTGATGTCATAACATTTTTAGGGTGCAATAAACCTAAAACCATACCTTCTTCTTTCATTCTTGTCAGAACTGTAGTTAGGTAGATAGAGAATTAGTTTGCGAACTTTTTGATCACCCCTCGTAACTCACACAAAGTTTTGGCACATTCAATAATTAGAGTAACTTTTCTTCTTTGACCAAGAAACCCCAAAATTGCATCGCCCTTTAATCAATCTAAACCCCAGATTGTATTATTTGTTCTTGGTGAAGAATCTTAATAGTAACTTTGCATTTTAGTTCAAATTTTAATAGAAGGATTTGTTTTATTTATTCTGATCAATTCCATTAACAGTTTAAAAAACTTTTATACCAACATCAAAATCAAATTATAATTCATGAAGTTGACATTTCTTTTTCTAATGATAAAGTCACTATAGACTTTTAGTTTATTTCGATATTGCTAATAATTTCACTTTTAATAACTCCAAGGGATTATGTTATGATTTCTAGTTTGTTTTAAAGTTTAAAATTTACGAATATGATACCAAAAATTACCTATCACACACATTTTTCTAAAGAAATATTTTTTGGTACGCTCTATAGAGATGATAAAATTATTCCTTATTTTTATTTCAAAGAAAATTTATCATTATTTGTGTTCACTTTTTTGGAAACTTTAAAGTTCCATAGGAAAACCGAATATACAGAATATATTCTTGGATTTATTTTTTCGTACATTCATTCTAAAACGTGGTTTAAACATGTACATGTACCTATCACAATATCATTGACCTGTAAGCATGCAGTAGACAACATATCTGCACTTTATTCAACATAATATAAACGTAGTATGATTTAACAGTTCCACAAGAATGTCAAAGAAAAAGTGACCTTAGATAACATTAAGCATTAAAACCAATGGTTTGCTCTCTCTTTCTCTATTTCTCTAAAGGGCCGTGATAAAGACAGGTTGGTACATGTACTAGTTTCATTTTATCTTAACCTAATAAAATAAAGAAATATGAATATATGCAAGTTGTTACACTTTTTAAAAGGAATATGTTAAAAAGAAATCATAACCACTTAATTAATTGACAGACAAAATTATGACTATCTTCAGAGAGTATACAATTCGGTTTTTATACTTTCTTGACAAATGTTTTAATGAAAGCGCCTCATTTTGTTTGTTAGACCAATATGAAATTACTCCTGGCAGCCTTGTGTTTGGGAATGGTTTATGCGTAAGTAGTTTTTGTGTTAATCTTATAAAAATTATATCAAGACTTTTTTTTTAAGATTGGACATTCAATTTTGAATTATTGATATACAATCTTTCATTTTTCAATAATATCAAGGTTTAGAGTTTTAGAAAATATATCAATGATACATATATTGTGTGAAATAAAATTTATCATCTGAACTTCCCACTATTAATATTTTTTATTCACCAGAAACTTCCTTCCCTTTTATATAAGTTTGGTTTACGAAGAAGACAGGGTGGGATTTTTGTCATTTTGAAGATAGATATGCTAGACGTTCTATACATTTTGTCACCAGCGACAATATATTTGACCTCACCGTACATATGTTGTCTTTCGGTAAATTCTAACACCGACGACTATATTTTCCAAGCCTAACATTTTCTCCTCTTACAGAAAGGACGACAAAATTTTAAGTCGTACATCGGTATATATATTTACTTTGACCATACCGCATTCTGAATGAAAATATTGTTTTGAAAAGTGATTACTTTTTTCTTGAAGAGAGAAGGACTGATATTCAGAGAGAGAGAGAGAGAGAGAGAGAGAGAGATCTTCGAATTACCATGGACACAAATAGCCTGTTGTTAGCAGAGTTATTTTTGTATTCAAAGTTAATTCAAACACTTTTAAATAACCAGAAGAAGGTCTGTTGCTATGACATACCATTGACGGACGAGTGCCTGTTCGTTTTTTTATGTTAAAAACATGATAAAAGAGGGAGCACCAATATGTTGTTTGATGGTAATAAACAGCTACATGTACAATGTATACATATATTAATTTGAGGTGAGAAACCTGAAATAGTACAGATAGATTGATTTTAGTTAATCCTTAAATGCTCCCCCACAGGCCTTGCAATATACATGCAATTTAGGAGCTTCAAAAAGAAATACAATTCGATAATTTTACTTGATCGTGTTTCAAGATATCATTAATCTTGTACATTTGTTTCATATTCACTTGTTCATTTCATACATAGAAAGTGGCTGTTATCAGCTCTCATCAGCTACATACCTCAAATCACTTGACTCGACACTGATTTAGTGTTTCGGAGGGAGGTGATACGAGGTTAATTTATGACTTATAATTTCGTACAGTTTACATGTATTACTTAACTGCAAATCTGCCATTATCAGGATTCTATTCGCAAATCTTTCATACAAATTATTAAATTAGTGAGAGGTAATCATATCACTGAAATTCTTATTGCGTTTGTATGACACAACAGGCAACTCAGAGAAACCGCATTGCAGTTTTTATCTTTACTAAGAATGTGCCACTTTTACACAAAATTTTTAAGTTTTACTTTATACAATGTACATAACATTTGAATGGTAGATTCTAGGATTTTCATATTTCACATATGTATTTTTGTGGCAAGACATTTCATTGAATATCAACAACTTTGACATTTTGATCTTGACCTTTGAGATTTCCGCACTTTTGTAAAAACTATAGCCATAACTTTTAAACGGTAAAGGCAGTGACTTTCATACTTCACATATCTAATTTTTGTGAAAAGTTTTTTGGTAGATACCAAGAAATTTGACCTTATGACCTTGACCATCGAGTTTGACCTTTTTTTTAAAAAAGCATTCCTTGACAATTACTATCGAAGGGTAGGTGGTTTGGCTTTCATTCTTCACATACTTCACATATTGAATTTTTCAATTCTTTTCAAATTATTTCACAAAACCCTTCATTAGAAATCAAGAACTTTGCCTTTTGACCTTGGAATTTGAATTATTTTGTAATAATTCAAACCTTGATTTTTTAACGGTAAGGGCTAGGGCTTTCATTATTCACATATATAATACTTGTGACAAAACCTTTCTTAAGAAACGAATAACTTTGACCTTAGAGGTTTACGTACCTTTCAAAAAACTTATCCTTGGTTATAACTTTTGGACAGGTGGTGCTATGTCCTTTATATTTCATAATCTATTTTCTTGTGAGACGACCCTACTTAGGGTACCAATATATTCAATTTGTATTTAAGAAATATTTAATCTTCACCATGTTGCCATACGAGGTCATTACTTTTTTTCAAAACATCTTGTTCCTGATAGAGATAGAGCTTTTGTGTTTGACATTACCAGTGACAAGATATTTTCGAGCATGCTATGATATTTCACCCCTTGACCTTCACGATGGACCTTATTTTACAAGAAATCAACTTTGGTGACAATTTCTTAATGATATATGATAGGGCGTTCATATTTGACACAATACGTCAGACAAAATAGCATCTAACCCTCAAAACACAGAAAGCGTGGGGTCACAATTCTTTGAATTTGTTTGTTTTATCTTCTTTAAATACATAGACTAGTTATTATTCCGTGTAGAACTTTATTGGTAATGCATTAACAAAAGTGAAATTATACCTAAATGAATATTTTAAAAAGCAATTAATTTTTTTTGTACCATTTCAGAGTAGAAAAACGTGCTTTAATAATTATAATAAAGATCATCATCGTGAACATGGACATAAACGCCGACGGCAATATGTCAGCAGATGAAATATTTTCAGAGTTCATTACAAAGTATGACCATGATAGTAAGTTCTCCAAATAAAACATTGGATGAAATTAAATATTAACCGATTTATTCTCAGTATTAACCGTAGAAAACAGGTTTACATGCGCCACATCTCGTGTTCTTTAAATTATATTGATCTTGGTTGTTCATCTTACAGAGGCCATTTTAATATAATAATAAAAAATGAGCGATAGAAGCATGTCTATATGTATGGAAACTTTAAATTAAGTTTCACAAACAATTGAAAAAAATACAAATAATCACTTGAATGCATATTTGATTTGTGATTTATTTAAGGATTATCTGTGATAAACAAATATCTAAGAATTAAAATAACTGTACAGAAAACATATTTAACCTATTCATCTTAAATTCGGCGCTAAATAATGATAGTCAATCTTAAGTTTCATTTAAAATTGTTGAATGTTAGATTTATCAATTTTTGTTGACCTGTAAAATACTCTAATGTTTCCATTTACTTCTTTAGGTAACGGATGCGTTAGCATGCATGAATTCACACATCAGTGGAATCATGATTACAACGATAACCACCACGCATCTGAAAACATGTATAGACACCTAGACATAACTTCAAACGGATGTTTGTCAAGGGATGACATGGAAATTCATCAAATGGCCATGGACAGAGATAGTAAGGCTTACAGGAGATGAGTGGGAAGATTCACATTGCTAATTCTAATTAAGATTTCAGTTAAATATTATGGGGTGAAAGTTTATTCCCGGTTATTAGAAATTCAGGACTTTGATTTTAGCTGAATTTTGATAATAATTAACATGAATAATTTGCAGATATTTTTATACATTTTATAAATAGACATGTTTGATATGGAACGGTATATATAAACAATACCTTTATTGAATATAATTTATGTATAGGCATTATTTTATAAGTTACGTTCTATTCTAAAGACGATGGTACCGTGACCTCTGCTGAGTTTATGGAATGGATGCATCATGTAAGTTGGCCCCACTGTAATATTGCATGCACATAAAAAAAAACTTACCTTAAAAAACACATCTGAGGTATTTTTAATACTCCAATACCATAAAATATACTTTTAGGTGTTTTAACCCGAAAACGACTATATTTCAATAGAGGAATTAAAAATATTTAGCAAAAACGCTTTTCATTTAGCACAAGCTGTGTGTTTGAAAATAAAACATGTTTAAAACCTCAAATTTCTTTGAGAAGTGTGATAGATCAAATAAAACAAATCATAAATATCTTATGTGCGTACGGTCTGAACAAACGTATATAGACAGAGAAAGAATGAGGAAAATAAAGTCAAGCGTCATAATTAAGTAAAGATGATATTTATTTCAAATTGCCATTATGCATAATTTAATGCATGCTCTCTGTGTACAGAGGGAAATAACAATTTCTTGATATCCTAAATGTAATTTTAACTACGTTTACTCATAATTAAGCATAAAATTGATAGAAATTATTTGTTACTGTTATTTTACCTTACCTTCTTAATTCATTTTTTGTATTCGAAAACAGGTTCACCCTGATAGTTTTGGGCATGGTCATCATGGATGATACAATCATACAAGACTTACAATAAATGTAAACCGTGAAATCAAGATGATTTTTAGTATAAAGACAGTTTGATTATAGTTCCCCTTGGTTATTTAATTTCTTTATTTTATGAGAGTAAAAGACATATCGGACATTCAAGCTTTTAAAGTACATTGAACAATAAGCATTTGATAATTAAGGAAAAATAGTCTAGATAGACGAATGATAGACGAATTTAAATAAAACAACATTGTTCTATCTCTAATTTCTAAAAAAAAAAACTAAAGTATTGAGAAATGGACTAAAGCTCAAAAGCCTTTGAAAACAATGCAAATCGGGGGAGAGCAAACAGGGACCTCTAAAATACAAGAGGTGGGATTTTAAGCCATAAAGGGGAAAGAATCTCCTGTCGACAGGTAACCCCTGCTGTATGCTTTCACAGCACAGTAAAGACTGCAAAAAGGCGGCGGAGATGAGACTTATTAGGGAAAACAACAATTCTAATAAAAAAAAATACAACAAAATCAGGTAATTTGCTACTTAATCCCGTAGGCAACTACCAAACTACATCAAAACTAAATACAACGTGCTGTTATTTTGTTATTAAAATAAGTTATAAACGAGTAACTAATCGCAATGCATTTGTCAATGTGACGCCATTTTGTAAAACCTGACACAATTTGTATGCAGAATGAGACAGATCAATTAATATTTTAATTTAATTAAAATCAATCAAGAACACGATTTTAATTTATTCCATTTAGGGAGGTTGCATGCTTTTA
Source organism: Saccostrea glomerata (assembly GCA_003671525.1). Taxonomy (NCBI): domain Eukaryota; kingdom Metazoa; phylum Mollusca; class Bivalvia; order Ostreida; family Ostreidae; genus Saccostrea; species Saccostrea glomerata. The sequence continues at coordinate 275,414 of PRKT01000421.1, forward strand.
ATTATCATTCTTAATTTCGTTTATTTATGTCAAATATCAAAAGATGTCAAAGCAGGATGATTGCATTTTGTATTTCTTTTGATATAAATATGGAATAAATTCGTTGAAAAATCTCAATGAATAGCCGAGAAAGAATTGCATGAAAGAAATAAATTGGATTTACCGTATATACTCGCCTATAAGTCGGTCCGCCTATAAATCGGTTGTAATTTTTTATGCTATTTTGGTGGAATTTGCTTTTGACCCGCTTGTAAGTCGGTACAACTTTTTTGCCAAAATCTGGTGACAATTGCTTGTAAATCCATTGATATTTTAACCTGGTTTCAATTAATATTTTTCGAAAAGACATATATTTAATCTTAAATTATCATAAAGGCAATGTCACTTAAAATGCAAATAAAACTATTAAAATATTATATACTTGCACTTTATATATATACCTATGTATAATCGAAGAAAACATAAATTATCTGATATATCCATACAATTTCTTTGATAATCGTCAGAAATGCAAATAAGATACAGGCTTCTCTATCATTTGAAATGTTACTGTGTTGCAAAGTTTACGCGAAGCACTCAAATTTAGCGATATTTTCGCGATCAAATTCGCAATTATGAGTCACTTTTCATTATAATTACAAAAGGATACATACACACAATTATTTAAAAATCGCTAATTCGTTATATAATTGGTATGGTCGTACATATTGATAGAGTAAAACACGTTCTGAAAAGCAGAGGAAATGCTGAAACTACTTAGTACTTAACATTTTCGTAAATAAATGCTGTGATTATTTATCAGTTTTTTTTATCGAGTTATTGCATTAAAAAAAAGAAACTTCAGAACAGTAAAATATTCTAAAGAGTTCCTTGAACATTTTTTTAAATTTTAAGCATTTTATTTACATCAAGTAAATGATTTCGGTACGATGTTATGTTTGACTTACAGTGCCAATATTATTCTAGAGCCGTGGCTCTAAAAAAGACATTTTTAAATATTATTTTTTTCAATTAATACCATGTATTTTATAGCAACTACCAATTAACCGTTACATGGAAGTGTGAAAACACATTAGTTGGCTTTGTTCTGTCATGCGCAAAGTCAAGCGAAGGTCAAGCAGATAATTGATTATGCAAGGTTAAGCCCTAGTAATTAAATGTTCTAACTTTTAAAATTGAAAGACGGTAGAAAAGTTTCAGTCAGAAAGAATGTATGTATTAATATTTTTTAATTATGATAGATCTTACTGTGTGGGGCAAAATTTTTACTGTGTCGCATGCATAAAATTTTAATCGTTACTGTGTCGGAGAAAATTTTACTGTGTCGGGAGCAACACAGTAAAACAGCTCACGAAGAACCCTGAGATACTACCTTTTAACCCCCAGAAAAATACATGTCTCTTAATGACTCGCCTATAAGTCGGACATAGAGTTTTAGACCAATATTTAACTCCCAAAATACCGACTTATAGGCGAGTATATACGGTAATTCTTATACCGTTGATTCGACGTGTAAAGCTTCGGTACCAAGCAAAATGTCACAATTCAAATTGTAATGTGTCCTACTACTCATGCACCACGTGTCAAATATGTATGGGCATAATGCGGCCAATGCACAATACTATTTCATGAACAATGGATACCCCATTCATGAATAATTGAATGACAAATAAATGATCCCTTAAAAATTAGCACATTAATTTTTTTTGTAATCTGGTCTTATTTTGGCTAAATATATCATTAGTATAAACAGGGAAAGAGCAAGAGCAACTTTGGGTCTTATTTGTCCCTGAGAATTTCTGAAAAATCAAAGCCGATCAGTTTAGGTATTTTGACGTAATTTCCCATCTTGTCAATGCATTATGACGTCATAAAATGCGTCATTTTCCCCATATCCTGTAAATTCCTTTAAAAATGACCTAAAGTTGAAGATTTTTTTCAATATTTCATTAAGAGCACAACCTCTGATCAAAAATATGTAAATACATAATAAAAGCCCCGTTTCTGAAGATAAAAAAAAAACATATTTTATTTTTTGGATCGTGGGCTGTGCTCATATTTTAATTCTTTCATAAAGGTAGTCAAATACGCATGTTTTCTGCAAATTTCAAGAACATTGCAATTTCTCAAACCCGTTTTCCAATATCTGGATTCTCAAAACGAAATTTTATTATAGAAAATGAAAGCACAGAGTGTCTACTTTATTTTGATTTATGAAATGGGAATGAGGGTGATAGTTAATAAATTGATGTAAGTACAGGGCCATTTTATGCATAAGATGGCTCTTGCTCTTTTCAAACCCTTTTCGCTCCCCTTTGCCTTGTCTTATGTGAAAGAATTTACGATAAACGTGCTGAATTGAAATGAAACATCATTGTCTTTCATAAACACAACTGTGTGTACGCAAATTTTTAAACAGGTCAAAATTATTCGAAAGCGAGATAGAGTGAAAAATAACGTTGTCTTTACAATATTTATAGATACTAAACCCTTTTGGTTGAATAACCGAAATTGAATACAGATTAAAAAATTTAAATTTACATTTTAGAAGAAAATCAAATTAACTGTTCTTTGAGCGATGTACCTTTGATTTACATTGAAAACATGAACAACTATTTGTTCAAACTTTAAACATTTCCTGAGTTTCTTGTATTACCAATCATGCAAATAATATGCAAATTTATTAAAACGAATGATGCAAATTCAATAGCTAAACAGCAGTTAAGGTTAGAGAACATGAAGACTAACCAATAACTTTCAACAATCGACCAGAAATATGTAGGTCTACTGAATAAATACATTGTATACTAGGAAGCTCTGAGAGAAATTTTACAAATGTTTACTGGAAGCAGAAGTAATCGGTGTTTACAAATCACGATATGTCGAGATTCTTCATTGTCTTCTTCATTTTCTTCTTCTTAATGCAATGTAAATCTACTTTTAATTCGAGAAAATATCTTGCAAAATTAGAATATAATGATAAAAAATTGCAAACGAACTTTTGAGAGAATACGACTCTACTTCGTTGATTGAGTGTGCGATGAAATGTCAAAAGGACTGTAGCTTCTTTGGATACCATCCCATAAAGATGATATGTCGTACTTATGGTACATTCAAGACGTCTGACAAAACTGAAGAAGCCAGTTGGAGATATTATTTTCCTTGTATGTATTTCCTTTATTATCTTTGTTTGTATTACTCTGTTATTCTATTTTAATTTTTAAAATCTCCATTTTTTTTCTCAATGTTCTTATTGCATTTGGCATTGTCAAAGAGATTCAACAGTATGTACTTTGCTAAAATAATATCTTTTTTAATATTTTAAGGATTTAAAACCTCACTCTAAGTATGTTGAGGCCATTTAAAAAAAATGTTTGGTGCCCTCTTCCGACCGACTGGCTAAAAGCGGCCCGACTCATTTTTTTTAACCCCCAAAAATCAATTATTTTTTCTAAGTTATCTGGAAAACAGAATTTTTTAAAAATAGCTACGAAATTGAAAATTTCCTAGAATTTTTTTTTCACCAACCTACCGACCCGACATTTTGAGGGCGATTCAGTTGAGGGCAAGAAAACAATTTCCTAAAGATGGACTGATGTTTATTTATGTTTCAAGAATTTGTGTGTCAACTTTAAATGGTTAACAATGCATTTCTCTAAATACATTAGGCATGTAGTTTCGTTTATATTTATGTAATTCCGATTTTCATTCTCTTCATATTTATTTACTTGTGGAATTTGAACTGAATTGAAATAAAGGAATGGCCTGGGTTATCAAAATAATAATTAAGAAATTGATAAAATCATATAAATTCGCAATCAAGTTCAAGTTCAATTTATTCACTCAAACCATATCAATGGTACACGAGGTTCAACAATATATGTACAATATATACAAAAAACAATATACAAGATACACGTGAAATGGCGGAAATACATTCATATGACGTAACAAAAATAATTATGAAGGACAGACTTTTTCATATACTCTATTTATGTAACTGCATAGTTTAATTAATAGTTTAGAGTCAGCAGATGACAACAATTCTGATAATTTGAAAACAAATGGTCTATTACAATGTTTACTTGGAAGATATTTTTTCTACAATCGGAAAAAAAATTTACATTCTAAAATGTAGTGATACTCATCAGCTATTTGTCCATTATTACAAAGAATACATTGTCTATCATTTTTGGGAATCTCTAACCATCTCCCAGTCTCAACTGGAAGACGATGATTTGCTGTTCTTAGTTTAAGTAAAATTGTTCTAAATTTTTTTCAAATATTTTTCAAATCAAAATTCTGAAGATACTATAAAAAAGACCTTTAGACGAATCGCGCATATTACTTCGCCACTTCTGTATGTACTGATCTTTAAGTCGTTGTTCAACTATAGCCTTTAGCCATTTAATATTTAAAAAGGTCTGTTCATCCTTTAATCAGCATATTTGCAGCAATTTTTTCATTAACGAGATATGGATGGATATCTTGATATTGATCATCGTTTCGCTAAACCAATTTATAGTCAGTTCGAATATTGACTGATATTTTATAGGAATGTTTCGTCAATTCTTATACAGAATTGCGTGCGATAGTTTTCCTTAACCCGATAAGAGAAAGAATCACAAGGCTGATGTGGCCAATTGACAGGGGTGCTTACTCCTCCACTTAATTGACCCAAGCTCTGACGTTTTGATATTCCGCGTTTACTCTGCTCCAAATTGTTTTGTTTAAATGGTATGATGAACTAAATTTCTGTTCGTTATACTCATACTTAATTTCTTGGGTGAATTTATGAAAAAAGTCATTAGTATCTATAAAAAAAAAGAATTGTTTCGCAGTTAATAATAGATTAATTATGATACAGGAAATGGCATATTCATCAATTAACAAAGGGAGGTAACACATCCCTCTACGTTTCCATCACACTTCATGATGGTAGGACACTGTATAAATTGTTCGAACAATTCTCCATTCCCGGAGAAGCAGACAAATATCAACTCCTTTTAGCGGGAATTCCAACAGGAACCCTAGGTACGTAAACATGTACTTGAGATAGAGAGAGAGAGAGAGAGAGAGAGAGAGAGAGAGAGAGAGAGAGAGAGAGAGAGAGAGATCGGTCTTAAAAGGTAACTAAACAATCGTATATACTGAATTATCCCATGTTTAACCTTTTATCCCGTTGATATAGCTCATGTGATATCGTTTTCGTATCAAACAGTTGTGACGTCACAATGAATTTTGCGTTTGAGTGATGAAGTAAAATGAAATGGAGTCCTATATAAAAACAGTGTCAAACATTGTTCGTGGTGTAAAAAACATGGGATAAAAAGAATCTCACATGATTTGTAGTTGGATATGATTTTTATCCAACTCGTTTTGTGTTTTTATCCCCTCACCAAGGCTCGGGGATAAAATCCAAACAACTCGTTGAATAAAAATCATATCCAACTACAAATCATGTGAGATTCTATATTTAACAGCAATAATTCTTTAATTACTAGTATGTGTTTTTTTAAGATTTATTGTTTTTCATCAAGAAAATTATGCCATCTTTCTTTTAACGTTTGCTGAGGAGACAAACGTGGTTAAAATATTATAATCCAGTAATTAACAGGCACGTCTATAGGATAGTTTAGGAAGAAGTTTTATTATGAAGTAACAACGATTAACCAGACCCCACCCCCAAAAAGGAGATGTATCAAAAAGTGAAATACATGTATATGGATGTTGGGGGAATTAGTTTTTTTGACTGATGAAAATCAGTCCTTCAACCAACTTTCTATGCTTTTATAAGTAAAAATGTACTTAAAGTAAGGGGATTGGTAAAAGGCTCAAAACATCCCCTTTCTTGCCCCCTCTACATCTTGGATTCACCCCCCAGATTACCTGAATGATATGTTCACCCGAATGTAAGTGAAATAACTTTCCAAAACATACTGCTCCATAAATAAGGGAAGATGAGGAAATAAGATTTAAAGTAATCAGAATTATCTTAGTTGTTACATAACCATTTTTATCTTTTTTTCAATGTCACAGCAAGTGCATTATTTATTTTTCTTGCTTAGGCTGAATTCACCATGCATCGGACACCCTTGTTACTACACGAGTTTGAGCGATTTTGTTATCGACAGAAAAAAAAATTCAAAATGCAGTACTGTTAAGGCTTCCCGGAACTTAAAATGCATTAAAAACGTAACACTGCATTGCAAAGATGATTTTGAGTTTTATTTTTAAGTTATGTACTTCAGTACGCCCAATTCATACAGAGAATACTCTCGGCTATACATAAACATATTTGTTACGATGTCACATGACCTTGTTGATCACGTGACAGTCATTTCCTCGTTTTTGAGATGTTTCACATAAATCGCTTTGGCGCAGGTTATTAACACAATTATTATTAACTTTTTGTCACGTAAATAAACTCGTTGCATCTTTGTGACACCGAAATATGCTTTGAAAAAGTTATACTATTTCTTTGGAACAATTTATTTCATATTAACTTCAACTAACCGACAAATCTGAGGGTATTTTCCCCTGAATATCGTCATTTGTTTTAAAACAAAGCCATCATACTTTTTTCCCAAGCAGGATTCAGTTACAGGGGAAACTCCTCTTACATATTTCCACAAATATATTAACTAAATCCTCATAAACAACCTGCGCCAGGCTCTTTTATACACATTTTATGAATTCTGCCTTTGTCCACGGGTATAAAATTGGGTAAATATCAAACGTATATTTTCGTACATGTACGTAGTTTGAACACGCTGACTCTTAAACAAGAGTAATAAAGCAAAGTTGTCTAAATTATTCGGATACATTAGACTTTGGAAAAAATGATAAAAACACGTTTATTTTAAACTAGCATTCTGAAACTTTATATGCAGATTGAAATAAGGTGTAAAGTTTATGACACTCTCACTATTATTACAGCTAGCTCAAATATGCAGTGACTCGCAGCACGGTTAAGGTTAGAAATGGAAATATCGGCGATTTTTAAAGATAAAAAATACATACTTTATCAAGATGCGCGATTCTTTTTAGGACTTCACTGATATCAAAAAAATGTAATTTGGTTTAAATCTACATGTTGGGGACATTTAGATTTTTTATTTAGACTTATCACGTGATGTCGACGTCACATGAATTTAGCAATTATACTTTCAGTTTAGAGGTCATTTATAAATTCCAATATTGCAAGGGCATAACCAAGTTGAAAATCTTAGTTTAATTAATAATCCTTTTCAACACTATATGTAGTTTGTGAAAAGTACTGCGAACCTATGTAGATTCCCTTTTTTATTGCTAAAATTTAATTTGTTGGACGGCAGTTTGAATATTTTGCTGGTCAACTGCATTAAATATAGCTATTATTAATTCATTTGCAAGATTTCATGAGGTTCGCAGCTTTTTTCAAATATCTACTTGAGTATATGTGTAAAAACATGACAAGATACATTGAGGGTATGTCCTTGCAATAAATAAATTTATTAGGGCCCCTCCATTACTTTTTCATTGAATCTGTATACAAACACATGACAGTATCACTTGTTTGGAGAATGTACGGACAGTTTATAAATAAAATACTATACTAGACATCACATCCAAGTTAACGGCCTTTTATTTAACTGCAAATAATATTTTATTTGAGAACAAAAGACATTTTTCATTGTACAGAATGTGAGTTGATCAGCCTCTCACTGTGTACAAACAGCATCATTTTTGCGAGATGACGTCACATTGACAAGTGCATCGCGATCGATGCATCGTTTACATACTGTTGTGTAGGATTTAACAAAAAACAAAACTGCATGTAATAGTAAGTGTTCAAGTAGTATACACCTATCCAGCTGTTTGAAATAGGAAATAATTTCATTTTATGGTATTTTGAATACCTTATATTATGTGTGACGTCATAGCAAACATTTCCCGTACAAATTAGGCCCCACCCCGCTACCTTAACTGTGCTGCGCTTTACGTCATTTTCAATTATGACGTCATACATTTGTAGTTCAGAGAAGTACATGCAGAGAGTACACTACAATATTCTCTGGGAAGCCTTATCGTACCTCCGAATGGAGCTTAACATTTAGTGTATGTTTAAAATATAAATTTGACAAACAATTGTATGCTTTTTATTGAAAATGATTATTTCAAAATGACTTCACCTTTGATCGGGCAAACTTGAAAAAATGTCATACCCTCATGACGACATCGCTGAGCAAATGTAGAGATATTCAAAGTACCTCGTTTTGCCTTAAAAAGGCTGTAGAATGCTTGTAAGGCGACATTTCGGACCTTTTTCTCTTCTCGGACTCTTCTCGGACTCTGATTTATAGAAATAAATTGAATCAGATTCTAGGCGCCATATATCGATAACTTGTTTGTTTGTTTTTTACTGAAACTTAAGTACAGATGATGCAAACAAATTTTTTCTTTGAAAAAGATTAAATATCATGTCACAAGTTTAGAAAAGTGGATGGTTCTTAGAATTTTTTCTCCGAAGCCAGGTGAATTTTAAGAGGAAGATCAAAATGACAAAAAATAGCAATATCACATAGGCTGATTTTTACCATTTAGCTTTTCTTAATAAAATTCACCTGGCTTGGTATATTTTTCTAAGGTTTATATTACACTTTTAGCGCCAAGATAACATATTCTGAAATTTATTTTCACCTGTAAACCTTTACTGAATGTGTTTTGTCTATATTTGTTTTTTTATTGAAATATTACTAATATTTTCCAAGTCTATTTCAAATTCCAGTTCTTCGGAGAAAAAATTCTAAGAACCATCCACTTTTCTAAACTTGTGACATAATATTTAATCTTTTTCAAAGAAAAAATTTGTTTGTATCATCTGTCCTTAAGAGTTTGATGCATAATTTACGTAATGATACCTCCTTATTCTACGCCTCTAGAGCAAACGCCCCACCTACAGCTCCAGGTGGACAAAGGACAAATGAAAGTAAAAGGAAAATGAAATGCGATACACGGATGCTAAAATACAAAATGTAGTGTTGTCTCGTGTCGTGGAGCTTTCCAGTGATCAATGGCTAAGTTCACAAGTAACGGATGTTGATTTGAAAATGATTTTTTTTTCATGTAAATTTAAAAATTATCCCGCATTTTTATAACCATAACTTTTATTAATGTGATGTTTTCAAATTTTTAAAGAATTCCCGTTATTGTTACCTGAACGTTCTTCTCGGCTCAGAAAATGTATATAGTGCTTATTTTCTACATGTAATTTAAATGTATTATATAAGGGATTTTGATTTGAATTATTTAAACACTATATTATTTGTTCTTTTTATATAAGATACCTTCAAGGGAGTTAAATAAAGGATAAGTAGAAGAATATGCATTTTTTAAAGTTTAAATCTTAAAAAAATTATAAACATAAAATGTCTATTTGTAATTAGTAGCATATAATATTAAAAAAAACTCAGCATAATTATTTTTTCGACTTGTACATGTATTATATGTCTTATTTTACATTTATTTGTAACTCACATCAAGAGCAGTTACATGTAATGTTGGCAAACACGTAATTATTTTTCAATAGTATGCTTAATTGTTTTTTATTCCAGAAAATCTAATAAAATGTTGTTGCATGAATGTCCATTTAAAGAAACTTGTTTCAAAAAAATAATTCAATTTAACAAAAGTTTGGTATTATTTCAGTGCAGAGAAACTTTTGAGGGGGGAGAAAGGTTTTAAAATATATTTCAATGTTAAACACGATAGACCGACCGATACTTTAGATCTGTTTTTGCTCTAATTAGTTAAGGATATTATAGTTAAGCAATCAAGGAAATTGGCCCTTTCTATAAAAAGATCTTGAATGGATCACAAATTGAGCAGGAAAATATGGATGGGGGGAAGTATGGGAAATTTGTTTTCTTAAAACACATTTTCGTGGATTTTGTAGAAACGTGAACGACATGTTTAAGTACGGCTCCGTGTAAAAATCATGCAGAGGGTGATTCATGGGGGGTTTCAGAATTTTTTCAAACTTTGCATGTTGGTAGAGTATGCTAAGATACCCCCAAAAAAATATATATTTTTTTTAATTCTGCCATTGGTATCCATGGCAACCGATAAACTGTTTTGGGCAAAAAATGGCTGAAATTTCCTCTAAGAACAGGCAAAAATATCAATATTGAAGATTAAATTAAAAGAAAACTAAACAATAAAACACATCTATGTTTATTTCTTATTAAAATACAGCATAAGTAGTTACTTTTCATAACTAGTCAAAATATATTTATTACCAGTAATGAGTTCTAATTTTAAGCTAAAAAGGGGAGGTAATCAATATTTGCAAAAACTGTAAAATATCAATTTTGAGGATTTTTATCTATCAAAAATTTCTAAAAAACCCCACAGCTAATCTAAAAGGCCATGGTAGTTTCATAGACACTATATTCTGAAGCAAATAAAATAATAAAAACATTTTTGTGCAAATGATTATTAATTTCCCAATATAACTGATGAATTTTGTACAAAAAATGGTAATTTCACCCTTTTTGTCACAGTCCAATATACGCCATATATGTTGGCATGTAAAATATAAATAGCATTTCAAAACCATTTTCTTATATTTCCAAATTCAGATACAATTAATTTTTTTACTTTTCATAATTAATTCAAATATCACCATGTCCAGTAATAGTTTTTAATTTTAAGCTGAAAAGGGGAGATAATCCATGTCGAGAAAAACTGAAATTTTCAATTCTAAATGGATTTACAGCTAAATTCAGCTATATGATAAAATTTTTTTAAAAAAAATACAATACCTCCAAACAGAAAGGCAGCACTTATTTCATAGACACCATACCTAATGGCAAAATAAAATAATAAAAACTTTTCTGAGCAAATGATTAATAAATTTCCAAAAGTCATTGAAGAGTTTCATACAAAAAATGGGAAATTCACTTTTTCGTCATGGTCGAATAAATGTCATGTAAAAATTCATGCATGTTAAAACATAAATAACAAAATTTCAAATTTCAAAATAATTTAAATTTCTTTATAGTTCCAAATCCAAATACAACACAATTATTTATTTTCATTAATCAAATTATATCTATGTACAGTATTATTTCTAATTTCAAGCTGAAAAGGGGAGATAATTCATGTTGACAAAAACCAACAAAACATCTTTTTTTCAGGATTTCAGTTATCAAGTAAATAATATACCGGTATATCTATGATTTAAAAAATAGCCAAACAAAAATGCTGAGTAGGTTTCATAGATACCATACCCTATCAAAAATTTTAAAAAATCATTTGCACAAAAATCATTAGATAGTGATTAATAATTTCACCAAAAAAAGAAGTAGCATCATCTTTTGTCAGAGTCCAACATATACACCAAGTACATACTTGTTTTAGAAGTTTTACATCTTTGTAAGGCACAGTCATGCCAAACAGAATATCACTAATCTCCCCTGATTCTCTTCTGTAGTAAGTGACTGTCCTTTGTTTATTAGCCTCTTCTAAAAGCACTTAAGATACTTGGAAAGAGAATTGCTGCCTGATTAACATTATCCAAAGTACCGTCACGGAATCAACTGAACTCTAATCTTTGCTTTTTGACAGCTTTAAATATTTTATTTTCCATTATTCCTAAAATAATAATTACAATATACATGTACATGTATTTATCATTCATCAATTTAGAACTCTTTAGTTTATGCTACATTATAATTAAGGTACTAAATGGTCATTTTGATAAATGAAGCAATTTCATTAAAAATCTAAAATGGTTGCATGACATACATTCTCCCACCTTTGGAGTCTTATTAGTTGGTGGTGTTCAATGATGATTCCTTGCTGTCTGTAATAAATAGTGTAACCTTTTCCTTCAAAACCATGATGCAGCCCATCGTGTACATTCTGTGAAATTAAAAATGGGGTATAATTCATTTCAACAAAAATAATACTAATTTATGAAATACAGTAAAACAAAGTTATAACAAAGTCACCGGAACCTATGAAATTTCTTTGCTACAAGTTACACCTTATATCAATATAAGGAATTTGTTAAATTTTTATAGCTGGGGATCTAAAATAACTTCACTATATCCATGAATTCGCTATATCCGTGTTCGTAGTAAACGAGTTTTGCTGTATGTGAAATATCTTTTCTACTAATGTATTTTTCATCATTTGCAATATGTCTCCGGTTTTAACTTTAGTACAATTTAAACAGCATTATAAACTTGATTCCACACTACTTGAGGCTTCTTCCAATGACTTTCATATCAGTACAATATTAATCATGGCTTTGCTGTTCTAGGGACGATTCTACCCTATATATTGCAATGTGAAACTTTGATCCCCATTGTGGCCCCATCCTACTCAAAGGGGGGTTTAACTTAACCAATTTATTTATACACTATGTCATCAGAGAATGCTTCCATATCATCACTTTGCTGTTCTTGAGAAGATTTTAAAAGATTGTTACTTAAACCATTCCAAGTTTTCTATCTATTTTTTAAGATCCATGTGCGCCTTGGTTATGAATCCCAATGAGAAAAGCCCTCTTTTTTTCATTCAAAAGTCATGACCAAGGTTAAAGTTTTTGAAAAGTTTTACATGTCCAGTCAGGTGTCAAATCTGTAATCTGTTTTAAATCTGTTTGCCTGTGACAAAATTTGTGCATCTCAGGCAGTTGAGCAACAGTTATTTCAAACACTGCGTTAACCACACAATCATACTTATTCATGCCTCATCGCACACAGGGGAGTGCACAGTTACTTAAACAGGTCTAGACCACAAGATTATCTGACGTCAGCTTAAATTTGCATGTAAATTGGCTATCAGTTTACAGTTTTCTTTACATAGTTTTAGACAGCAATACAAGGTGCACAATTTTCATTTAAACCCTCAATCAAATATCAAAAGTAGGACATGCAAACATCACAAGATTTGTATGGTACGCATTGGAAGCAGCTACAGTGGAACCTCATTTATCCGGACGCTTTGGTTCCTAGTCAATTTGTCAAGATATGTGAAGCATCCGGATACCTGAATTACAAGTGAAACAAGACGAAATAACGTTAAAAATTTCCGTTTCGATGAAAAATCGTCTGGATACTGAAGCATCCAGATATCTGGCGTCCAGATATCTGAAGATCCACTGTATTTATCATCTAAAACTACAATTTTAAATGTGAGCATTGAGCAGTGTCTGTGAAAAAAATCTTTCAATTTTGGGTGTATAAATTAAAAAAGAAACTCTTGTTTTTGGTGATGAAATAAATAAAGTATACAGTAAACCGACGAAAACTGTGTGTAGCTAAATTTTGATTTGTATTAACAAATAGTAGACTGTCATGCTTGAGGACTCATTCAGTTAATTGGAGAATGCTAGAGAAAAAAACATTGTGCTGAAAATTGCCTTCCATTAACAGTATAGTGTTATTTATTTTTTACTGTGTACCCGAGCTGTTAAGAAAATGGAAATTCGTCTTTTGCTTAATTAAAAGTATTCAACAGCTGCAATACTACAATTTAAGTATCTATGATTTGAGGGGTTTTTTAAGACTCATAATACATTGTCATATAGGACTTGTAAAATACATTTGACTGCATATAAAAGGCTTTACCAAGCTATTTTGAATAGATTAATAGCAAGTGCAGCGAGGGTCGCAAAGCGACGCACGTAACTGCGAGCTCTAATGACAACGCCTGGGTAAAGAGAAAATTTGGACTACTGCACATTCATTTCATAGAATTTTTTATTGCAGTAATTAAGACCCACAATGCATCGCTTCATACACAAACTCTAATGCAACGTTCTCGCGAGAATAACAACGAAAGTTAAACGAATAATAAACTTGTCTTGATTTAATTAAGATAGAAAGATAGTCATAAACTTACTGATTGAAATCAGCCTTGTTTAGGCTTCGGTTTGGTAAAGCAACATACAAACGACGTCATATGACGTCAGAGTATAATACGCACCAAATGTCACGAGCGGATTTACATGTCAAATCTAAATGAAAATGGGTAAGAATCTGCGCTCGGCCTAACGGTCGCACCGTCAACATATTAAAGCTAAATAGCTATTTCAAGCTACAAAATTAATTATCTTAATCAAGAAATTGTTCTGTATCTTATCTTACCTGGTGAAATGTAACTGTCCAAATGTGGCATTATTTTCTCTCTCCAAGTCGAGTAAGCTGACTAAATCGGACTGCCACCCCTCTCTGAGAGTTTACTCTTGCACTCTGGTGGATTACCGTAGAAGTTAAACTTCCGAGATAGATCGCAATGGTGTCAATTCCCGTAGGCGGCCTGCCTAATTGAAGACCTACAGGTAATTGAAGACCTAGAGAAGATCTACGGAAGACCTACAAAAATGTGGGATATATATAGCAAAACTGATGTGATATTCTGATTAAGCATGTCCTAAATATATAAAATACACAAAAAAGTTTTATAAAAAGAAGTTTTAAAGTGTATTTTTTAAGCTCGGTAGGGGGAACTATTTCTTCTCTCAGACGACCTACGGCAAGAACGATAACTCTGGCTGACTTGTCTTGTAAACAACAACACGCTTATTTATATTTTGAAGTTGATAGGAAGAATATAAATATAAAAAAGATTAAAAATAAAAACCCAAATGATTTTGTTGAGTTTTTCAATTATGAAATATGATAAAGAAATAATTTGGATTATGAATTTGATGAAATATAAATAATTATCATGATTTTTTCATTTATCAAAATGATATTCTACTTGAAATCTATAGATAATATTTAATAAATATTGCAATTCTTTTAATATGTTTTATGGGATAAATGTTAAATATTCAAGTTCAAATTGTTGAAAGGTACGCTGTGGATTTGTCTCAATTAAGAAATATTAGTCTGAACTAAGGGCTTCGATCTTCACAAATGTGCTGTATACACAGACACCTTGAGGATTTATTCGTGTTTTGATTGCAATTATCAACACACCCACTTGTTTTGATGAATGTTAATTTGCAGTCAACAGAGTATAGATATCTTAACAAAAAATTATTATTTTCATTACACATCTTAAGGACGTTCGATCCTGATATTTTGAGCGTATTTCGCGCAGGTCCTTTATTTATAAAATTAAGCATCATTTTTAGGTTTTAACAATTAAACTGAATTCTACAGTGCAAATTTAACTATATCCAATGAAAAAACTGCGATTAAATTCCATTCAAGTAGATTTAAGCTAAGGACTATATTGTGTGGCGGAAGGTTTTTTAGACGAAAATGATCAGTTTTTCCATCTTGAACTATAATTGTACTGTTAATTTTGGATTCCTATTTTTCCATCCTAGTTGCACACAAAGTTGTTTTTTGCAGTGAAATGTGTTATGCTGGTTCTGAAATATCTATTGAACATTTTTTTATGAATTCTTACAACAAAGTTTGACAAATATAGTCAATATATTATGAAAATCTGGCAAAAAAGTGAGCCAATTTTAATGTAAAATTGACACTTTTTTTAGTAATATCTAAAAATTTTCATCATATACCCCCACTTTTGATATTCTATTCTTAATATTCAAGATAAATTTGACCTATTTGCTTAAAATCAGAAAAAGTTTAAGACTTTAAAATACTTTTCTTGCTTATCAAATTTTCAATGCCAGAAAAATCACTTTTTATTAGTGCAGAAAGGTCAAATAATTGATTATGTGAAGCAATTTGAAACTTTTTCTTAGTCACAATTTTAAAGTGTCTTTTTTAAAACAAACTTAGAGTTCATTTTGTTTCATGCTTTAATTGGATAAAAATATTTGAGGGAAAACATCAAAAATTTAATTTTTAATTAAGACACAAATTTCAGTGCAAGAAGGTCATATTAAATGGACTGTAGCGCCAAAAGAAGCGTATTGACCCCCACTTTTTGATTTGAATTTTAATTAAGCTTTGTATCTACAAACTAAAAATATACTTGACAAAAAATGTTTAAGACTTTAAACATCAGGATCGAACGTCGTTAAACATGCTAGCAAGAATAAACAAATTAAATCATTTGCATTTGTTCAGAAAATAATAAAAATGAATTACGTTTTGAATATTTCTTTAATTTTCGAGATGGTCACTTTTCTTTTTTTCAAAATATTACACATGTACATGACATTCACAAGGAAAATTTAATAACATACAAATAAATGAATATTTCCAGATAACATACTGTATGCCAAGAAATACATACTATGATATGAAACATCAGGGTTTTTTATTAACATTTTTAGCCAAAATATACAGTATATCAATCTTGAAGATAGCGGTTATATCATTAAATAATTAAATTGAAAGAAAATATACACTTGATTTGATAAAATAATTATCATGCATGTCATCATACATAAGAAAAGCATCCATATTTTGAATAAAAATTATGATGCTTTGACTTGGGGGAAAAACGGAAGATTTTGAAAGTGATTATGTCTGTTCTTTTTAAAAAATTACTTCAAATTCTTTTAACTGCAATTTTAAAATTTTCATTCTCTACATAAATGCAAATTTTATCAAATTTTCCAGGTATTATTAATAACATTTCTAGGTATTAATAAAAACATGAACAAGATCAGTTAGATCACAATGAATTTTTATTAATGATCAACAGCTCAAACCTGAAATAAATATTACACTGATCTTTTTACATAGAGAATAATACATACCCTTTTCCATATCACATCCTGTTTCAGCCCGAGACACCAATATCAGCCAGAGGGCCGAAGGCCCGAGGGCTGATATTGGTCGAGGGCTGATACAGAATGTGATGTGGAAAAGGGTATGTATTAATATATTCATTACATATTTAGTAATAAAATACAGCATGCATTAAGTTGAGAAGAAAATAAGTAAATAATCATGCATGGACTTCTTACATGGTCTATTGTCTCATACGATTTGGGTTTGTTTCTACTTCTATTTCAATGCAATCGACTCGTAATTTAAAAATAATCTATTACATGTATTTGTAAATTAAGATTAACCTTATTTTCAAAAAGTTAAAATAAAGGGAATATGAACCCACCAAAATTTGCAGGGCTGATATGGCTATTGTGACGTCAGCCATATCGCATATGCAAAAAAAACTGTATTTATTACTAAGTGTGTAATAAAAACACATATAAAATGATTATACTGAATATAGCATACATACATATATACATGTGTATATACTTATAATGATTTTATGATTTATCATATGATGGTAATATAAATTACGTAAAGTATATATGTCTGCTTTATAAAGTTATAAAATTCTACTGATTTTAATAACTAATTTTTTTTTAGCAAAATAAAATTTTATCTAACTGAAAATTTCATTTTATTTTTTGCATCTTTGATGTATTTATCTAATATATCTCCAATGATTTTTCCCGTCCAAAAATATTATTTATTTAATTACATTTTCCTGATAATTACATTTTCTTGGCATGTTTTGGTGAACAGCTGATTTGTTATTTACGCGAGTTATCGTTCTTGCTGTAGATCTTCTGAGAGAAGAAATAGTTCCCCCTACCGAGCTTAAAACATACACTTTAAAACTTCTTTTCATAAAACTTTTTTATGAATATTATATATTCAGGACATGCTTAATCAGAATATCATATCAGTTTTGCCGTATATATCCCACATTTTTGTAGGTCTTCCGTAGGTCTTCTCTAGGTCTTCAATTACCTGTAGGTCTTCAATTAGGTATTCCCGTCAGTAGGCGGGAGAGCGTCAACATGGTCAATAATGGAAATACTGATCAACACGACACATGGCTATACTTTCGCCCCGAAAACTAATCTGTTCTTGTAAAATCCTTCCAACCAATTTATGTAACTTCACACATATTTTTGCAATAAACATCACAGGATGCATCAAAATAACTTTGCAACGTACAACTAACCATGGAGGCTGCCCTTGTTTTTTACTAGCGCCACCTATGTAAACTTGCAAAGGGAGATAACTCTTTTGAAGAATCTTAACAAATTCTCGATTTTAAACACCTTGTATCTTTTCAATACTTCGTTTGCACAAAAATGTTAAAGTAAATTTTTATTAAGCCTTCCATTTTCACTTTAATTATATATTAAGTTTTTGTACATCTTCTTGGGTTTTAAAGATATTCTTTCCTGAAATAGGCATCATTTGCACACTATCTATACAAAATTACAACTCAAGTACTTTATCCCTGGCTATATGAAAAAAGAAGAATGATAACAAAATCAATTGTTTATATTCATTTTAGACCCAAATTAATATATTAAACCCAATTTTATTGAATTTGAAGATTATCGATGAATCACCTTTTCTGTACTATCTGCATGATTTTTACACGGAGCCGTACTTAAATACATCCTTTGTCTTTCATCGTTATACATTTTAAGCGTTTTTTCCGAGTGTGGTAAGGTAAATTTATTCAAAATTGTATGTTAACGTTTATCTAAAAAAAAAATTAACATTTTCAAATTCTGTACACATGGTATAAAATTAATTACGCTGTTAATTTTTTGTATATAATAATTTCTTGATATATAAGCATTTTGCACAGCATAGGTATTTTTGTTACAAATTGTGCTTGGATTTAAATTTTCATTTTTCCACTTTTAATGCCTACTAATACTCAAATAACGTACTTCTAATGATCATCAAAAATGTAAATTTGAATTGTCGAGATACAATACAGAGTGAGAGCTTTTTACGTTTGTATTTAAAAAGGCCCACACTATGTCTTTGTTTACAAAGATTTAATATGCTAATACATGCTCGTTCAAAGCAGAGTTTTTTTCAATAAAGAGGTCAATTCTTAATACCATTAGACAGTCTCTAATGACTTGTTAAATCTCTTTTTGTTATAAAAATGAAGTATTATATACGAGGGGTTATCAAAATGTTTGTGGACCGAGGCTATAAAATTAGTACTATGTAGTCTGTGCTTTCAAAATTTATATGGAACATAAAACAACAAAAAATAAAGAAATGTTGAAAATTTTAGACTGACGTTCATTATTTGCCAAATTATTATAATATGAAAACGACATTATATGATCATCCGGCGCTGTCGTCGTTTATTTTCATGACGTCCGATAACAAAAACATTACTCATTTATTAAAAAAATAAAATTTATGATTTATGGTTTATTCTTTATATAGAAAAGATGATGCTAACTAGATATTTTAAAATTCATTGATGTGCCTAAAGCGGTTTTAATTTAATGACGCTTGTCCACGAACTTTTTGATAACCCCTCGTACGTAAACAAAAACCAGGCACAAACCTTGTTTAAATTATGAAGAATTTAAATGTTTATATGTACTTTATAA
Source organism: Saccostrea glomerata (assembly GCA_003671525.1). Classification (NCBI taxonomy): domain Eukaryota; kingdom Metazoa; phylum Mollusca; class Bivalvia; order Ostreida; family Ostreidae; genus Saccostrea; species Saccostrea glomerata. The sequence goes on from PRKT01000421.1 coordinate 294,744, forward strand.
ATCAACACATGATGTTCAAAGTATTGCTGATCATAAGAATTTCCTTAGTTAAGAATTGTAAAGCTTTTTTTAAAAACAAATTGCAGTTGAAACTGTGGAAATGCCCCTTTACATATTAATGCACTAAAATTTGCTTTAATTTTTGTTATATTTTTTAAAATGATATAAGTTATGATTTACGGAAGGGCATTGCTGCTACTTGAAAAAAATATTCTAAGTCGTACATACATGTACGAGATACTAATGTGGTAGACCAGATTTATAATAGTTTATCTCTTATGTATTTATTCGTTTTGGGATCATTCTATTTTTCGTTTCATCTAAATTAATCTTAAATATTTTTATCTTCAATTTCATTGGCTCATTTGATATTATGCAATAGTTTTTATTTACCTTGAGTATAAGTAACCGTTCAAACTAAGCAAAATTGGGCAGTATTACATTTTAAAGAAGAAATTATATCCAGCTGACATCCAATGCATTTTGTGGTCAATGTCTTCTTGTTTCCATATACTCAATAAAGAAATTGGATACTACCATCTTAGTCATCATTTGCCATTAACTGTTTGGTTACATTCAGTCGTACGTACAAGATACTAAGTCGTATGTACGACATACTACAATGTACATGTAAGTCGTACGTATGACATATAATTGCGTACGTATGAGATACTAAGTCATACGTACGAGATAATATGTCGTAAGCACGACATACTAGGTCGTACGTACGAGATAATAAGTCAACGTACGTATTACTATGTATGAGATAACATTTATTCAATATTCCTTTCATCAATATCGAAATGACTACTAAACGATTTTAGAATCTAAATTTTAAATAATAAAATTATAAAAGCAATTTTCATTATTATTTCATTATTACTTTTCAATAATTATTAAAAGAAGATAATAGTTGTAAAAAAAATCTATCTTTGCATACATGTTGACTTAGAAGTCCGATCCAAAGCAGCCCTCACCCTTACATGAAGCAACTCCTAAAAACCTGATATTTTGATAGAAAAAGGATATGGAGATAACGAACAGTATTCAATCTCAAAGTCCATTAAACAATATACAAAATCAGAGCAGAGCAAACACGGACCTCCGAAACATCAGAGGTGGGATCAGGTGCCATGGAGGAGTGAGCATCCCCTGCTGACCGGTCACACTCGCCGTGTGCTCGTTGTCATGATCAGGAAACAACGGAAAAAATCCGCCGTCAATTCAGTTTGTAAATAATGGACTAACAATTGGTATGAAAAACGTCAGTCAGCATTTGACTCAATGACAAATTGTATTTGCTAACAAGGTCATTGTATCGACCATAGAACTTACGAAATGATGACTTTAAACGAGACTGCTGATATGCTTGTTTTACCAACTTGCTTGTCAATAATTTACCTCGTTTAAGAAATTGTTCATACGTAGAGCATGCTCTTGCGTATCGAATCAACTGAGATATATATACTCCGTATGCAGGTGATGCAGGTATATTGCTGCATAAGTAAAGGAAGTTGACGATAGAAAAGTTAAAGTCATCACGTTTATCATAAAGCTTGGTTGTTAGATTACCATTAGTGTCTTTTTCAAGTAAAATATCCAAATATGAAGCAGAAGTGTCGGACTCTGTGGTATCTTTTATCTGAAGCTCACCGGGATATATCGTATCGACGTAGGAATGGAAATTATCATTATTAATTGACAATACGTCGTCGATATATCAAAATGTCGAGTTGAAGGCCACAGCAAGTGTTTTCTTCTTTTCACACATAAGATTTTGCATAAATTCTGCTTCATATGAATATAAAAACAAGTCTGCTAATAACGGAGCGCAATTTGTACCCATGGATAATAAGTTATATTGACTAAATGTTATCTCGTAAGCTTTTCTGGGGGTACCGATTTTTATAGTGATTTTAAAGTGGCCTGCACGAATCACCTGGTGGCACACGTTTACTTTTATAACAACAGAATATGTATCTCAATTCAATTTTCTACTATAAATGTTTTTGTCTTTGAGATTAACGGTATTTTTGGGAATGCAGATCATGAATATAATCATCTTAAAATAACAACAATCAACTAGGACTATTCCATAATGATAGCATATTTATTGGAGGACAAGAATTATTTAAATATTACTCGATAAAGGTGTCAGCCACCACCACCCCTAATATTCTGTCTCTGAAGAGACGTTTATTCAAGGTGGATAGAGAATAGGTGCTTCTTTTTATCATAATCATCTAATGTGATCGAAATCCTAAATAAACGACAGCTAATTATATAAGGTATTTAATAATTGTATTATTGTTCAGATATTTAACTATTTTTCAAAATTTAAATTGGATGTCTTTGATAACATATTGCTTAATTGAAAATACATCTCATTTCAAACTTGCTTTTTCTGGGCAACATATATTGTAACAAATATAATTTTTCACCACCTGCTTTTCTTTACTAGAACGGTCAATTCAATCATTGATTGACATTATAGGAAGTATTTTGTCTTAATAAACTGTGTACAAATTATCATACGCTACTGGAAAGAATTTTCCAAGATATACCATAAATTTTATAGTTGTTCGTTGAAAGAGAACGACTAAGACAACCATTTTTGTCACAGATGATCTACATTGTGACGTCATTTTCAGATTGTGACGTAAAACAACAAGGAGCAATTAATTTATTCAGCATAAGTTATTTATAGAACTTATGTATGTCCATGTGTGTACCAATTTTTTTCTAATCTAGTGTGGTTTTGTAAATATAGAGATGGTTCGTGAACTTTTTGATCACCCCTCGTATGCAATGTAACAATTTATTATAGATCTGATCCTTTTTCATTTTTAGTGAATCTTGCCTATAAACAGCCAACCTGGCAGAAAGCGAGTCATCCGGCTAATTTTGGACCCGAAAAAGCAGTAGATGGTTTAAAATCCGATTTATCAGCACATGGTCATCAGTGCACGGTATCTGCTGATACAGAGAGGGAAGCGTCATGGTGAGTCAAACTAGCGAGGCTTAGCTTTATTCATCATGTAGTTATATACTACAGAACGAACAATATTGATTGGGGTATATTCATTATACATTCATATCTTTCTTTAAATCTTGCGATTTTTTTTCCCAGTATGAAACGTAATTCAATTCTTTGTATTGTTTTTTAATTGTGATAAAATAAGTTTTGTACATGTATATGTTTAGAATTTATAGTTGTAGACGTACATGTAGTAATGTATGAGAGCTTCATATGTCTGTACTGTTTGATATATTTATAAATGATAAATATAAATCTTAGCGGTATTCATGACTAAGCGCATCATTGTTTTTGTCAAAGCCGCAGAGATATGATGGCGGCTTGTTTCACTTGTCGAAAAATTTGGCCCCGCGTCAAAATATATAATATACCTCTTAGTTCCTCCTAAGAGTGTATAATTTTATTGAATTATCAATATATACCTGTACAGAGCTCTATTTATGTTTTGTGTGGCTGTAAAGGTACCATAGTTTACGTAAGCGTTGCAGTAACTTAACGTTGCTTAATGCTACCTCTTGAACAAGAATTCGATATAGGATATTTCAAAATAAATCCAGCAAGCATGCATTTTCATTTTTAACCGTCATTGAATTTCATTCACAAACGTAAAATGCAATTCATCATATGATAGCATACCATACTTACTAATTTATTTTGTCATAAATACTCGTGTTTAAGACCGAAGTAATACTCATTGATAAGCAATATATAGTTGTACATTCAAATCATTGATACTGTTAACCAACGTTTATTCGCGTGCAAAAAATTTTCGCGAAGTTCGCGAGAGCCTCCTCATCGCGAATATTTCTCGCTGCGAACCGGTCCTTAAAGTGTATGTTTCTATTCACAACAGATTCAAAAAGACTTGATCACGAAAATTAATCGTCGCGAACTATTTTATCCCTGGTAAATCGCGAAATAAAGTCGTCGCGAATAAAAGTTGGTTTACAGTAATTAATCAAGCGTTTATTTTTTTTTACATATAAAAATGTTAGAGAGAGTGAGAGAGGTAAAAAGTTGAGGTCGGAAGAGTATCATTATGTTTATCGTTAAAATGAAACATCAAGTGAAACTTACTATTTATTTAGTAGGTAGAGGTAAGTGTGGAATAATTATGATTTTTTCGACATGAAAAATATATAAACTTAAACTGAGATTATAACACAAGTAAAGAACATATACGAGCCCTTTCAAAACTTTTCACCTTGACACGGATATCTCATTACAAGTACCTATTAAGACATCGATTGATTGATTGTAAACTTGTAGTTTAATGTCCCTCTGGAGAATATTTCACTCATATGGAGACGCCACTACTTGCCGGTGGAAAGCTGCCAATCTTGTCCTATGCTTGACACTTAGCTAGGGTCATTGAGCTGAGAGGTAATTTTTTTTCGTGCCAAAATCTACTGAGACGCGGAACCTCGGTTTATACGGTCTCATACGAAGAACCGGTCTCCACGTTCCACAGTGGGATTCGAACCCGCGACGTAAAGATCAATTCCTTACTTCGCGGCTCTAGAGCATAATGCAAAAACCTATGCAATACGCTGGTAATTGTCGATAAATACCGGTACCTGTAATTTCATAGCAAATATTTCAAATGCGTGTCTAAATAAGGATTTAAGTTTTGCAGAAGCACGCCAATATAGGCAATGCTTTTTGGAGCACATGCAAACTCTGTGATTCTTGAAAATTAAAAAGTATTTTAGATTTTTCTATCCTCTTCCCTTTTGTTATTACGGTAAGTATAATACATTGTATTTCTTATGCTTCAGATAGTATAGCACAAAGGCCTATAGATCTTTATTAATATAAAAAGGGTTACACCCCCATTGTGACGTCACTATTTTTAAAAATGACGTACACGTATTTCTAAATTGTTTTATCGATAAGACTTTATAGGCAAAGGCATTGCAACTAAATTTATGAAATGACATTGACTGATGTTCATGAAATAGATGTTAAGACTCCATCCTATAAAATTACGATTTTTCAGCGATACATGGCGAGTTATATTACGTGTTATAGCAATATTCTGTCTTATTCATGTATTTTGGTGGTGTAAAAATGAACACATTTTTTTTAAATAAACATAGTCTGCAAAATAACACCATTGTAATTTTTTTGCATAAAGAATGCTTTTAAATCTTTGTTTCAACTGATAAAATTTGAAAGTGGTGATATGATGTGGACCTATTGTTTTTAAGTAGCTGATTTTAACAATTTTTCCGGAAATACGCATTCCATGCATGTTTTGACCGCCATAAAATTGTTAAACGGGGACACATTTTAAAAATTTTTGTTTAAATCCAGGCTTGGGGTAATGCTTATTGTAATGGTAATGCATTGCAATGCATTACATGAACCCAAAGTAATGTGTAATGCCCAAAAATTTGCATTACATGTAATGGTAATGTAATGCATTACTTAATAAAATCCAGTGTAATGCCGGCATTACATAGCATGCATTACAAAGCATTATTTTGTAAGTACCTATTTTAAGAAATTAAAATTGACATGGAAATTATTGTTATGGTTATTTTTTTATTTATTTTGCAAATGATAAAATTGAATGAAAAATCTTTACCAATTTAAATAAAATTTCTGCATTTATTATCTAATTATCCAAAAACACTTTTTAATTTGTTGAAAGAACATTTTAATTACATATAATGAAGTAATCAAATTCAATTTTAGTAAGATTTGTTTTCAAAGGCATTGTTTGCAGAAGTGCTTCAAATTACCAGTTCCTTTAAAATCTTCTGACCGTGTTTATAAAACATTAATTGAGCTGGTCTATATTGAACTGACCATGAAAAATCCATTGTATCAAAGAAAATCTGAAGACATGCAGGCTTTCTGCACATGTGCTTAGAAGAGCAAAATGTACACACTGTTTAATTTTTTTTCAAAGTTTGTCAATGCATTTATTTTTTTCATAAGATATTAGATCTATATAGCCTATACTTTATTATTAGATATTTTGGGCAGTGGTTAAAGTGCCCCCATAGTTAAATTGCTTTATGACATCAATAGTTACGCAAAAAGTGCATATTGTACATGTTTTATAGTATGGGCAATTTAAAAGTTCTAATTTTCCATGAATGTAAGATATAAAAAGTGTAATCTATCTAAGTACTTGAAATCAAATTTGAATTTTCATTTATCATGTTTAGTTTTGATAGGGTGGATGTACTAATGTATGCATATTTATATGAACAAAAACTTGGAAAGCTTTGTATTTCTATTTTTAAAACTCCCAAAAGTAATGGTAATGGTAATGCATTACTTAAGTCAAGTAATGGTAATGCAATGCATTACATTAAGATCAGAGAGTAATGGTAATGGTAATTTAATGCCCAAAGTGTTGAAGTAATGGTAATGTAATGCATTACTTTACAATGTAATTCGCCCCAAGCCTGTTTATATCTTAAGCAAGCATATATCCTACATTCATTTCCACTTTAAAGTTTCGATTCAGTTTAAACTTAAATTTTTGGAAATTCTCAGGGCCAAATATAATGAGAAGTGAACTTTGTTCTTTGTTTTAAACGTATAAGTATTCAACGTTATACGAGCCTTCTAGCATAATAACCGAATACGTGTTTTCCTATCATAAAAGCAAACTTTTCGTAGCCACATGTAAATCTCTATATTGACGAGTCAAGGTTCCACCATTATAGAAAGTAGTTATGTTCCAAACATCAAGTATGTTTATCCTGTACAATAGGGAAAACTATGAATTGTTTAATTTCAGATGAATATAATGCTTTTGCTGGAAGATTTTTGGGATTCTCTATCTATAAATCAGACACCGAAAATAAGGATGATGGCAGATTATGCTTCCAAGACAGCCAGTACAACATAACAACAATACCAGCTGTGGTCAATATCACGTATGTTATTATATGATTGAATAATTTCCATCTCTCTGATTGGCTGAGATCCAACTATGTTAGAAAAATACTTCGTCGTATTGACCTGCACGTGACGTTCAAGGTCAATACAAGGATTTATTTCCTCTACATTGATTTAAAAATAGATTAGGAAATTCCAAATTGATAAAAATTTTGGGTAAACTATTTAAACGACTATGATTTGTTTTTTTCATGTGAACAAACATAAGCGAATATATATTTTAGGGTGAGGGTGGTAAGAGGGGATGCAGGAACCCTCCTCCAACACTTTTACTGAACAACATTTTTTTTTAACTCTTTGGCAGTCAGTTTTTCCTGATAATACTCCTTCCTTTCAAAATCTATCCTATAATAAAGACTGATGTTATATATTTCTTTCATGGCAACTAAAATTGATTAAAAAAAACATTTCAAATTGATAAGACTGGTAAGGTTTATTCACATTTAAATTCTGCTTCTCTCTTGTATTTTGCAAGGACTTAATAAAATGCAAACAAGTAATGAGCTGTATTATTTTTTCAGTGAATCATATAATAAAACAATTATTGCTGTTTTTTCGGTCAATACAATGATTTAGCCTTCGGGCTCAGTGAATATTGTACTCCTCAGATGGCTAAATCATTGTATTGACCTAAAAAACCAGCAATAATTGTATATTATCTATTTAAACGAAATGAATGCTGATACAGTGTACCCGCCTGGATATTCTACTTTGTGAAGTGGAGGTTTATGGTGAGAGTCATTTTAACTAGAGTCAAAAGTGATTAAATTCTTTATTATCATTCATAAATTGATATTACGTTCAAAATTCTTCCACAAGGAAGGCACTTACTACATGTATTTAGGTAGAGCACCTGAATGTTCAGGGGCCAATATTCGAATCTTGTTCTTGTACCTCGAATTTTTATTTCCCCGTTACAAAGAAATAATTTAATTGTAAATCAGATAATTATGCTTACGTTTAATTACAGCTTTTCGATGTCACATTATGTCTGCACTCACGAAATATCTTCCTGTTTCCGAAATATCATCGTATCATATCCGACTCCACGTAATGTCCGCCTTTCTCTCATAAATATCTTTACACTATGTCCTCCGTCACCAAATGTCTTCCTTTCTATCGAGAATTTGTTTCATTATGTCCGCCACTGCAAAATTTCCGGCATTTTTTGCAAAAGTCTTTACACCATGTCGGCCTTCATTAAAAATTGGTCAATATTTTAGATTTGAAATATCATCACTTTATGTCTACCGTTATTTTTAACGCTAATATTATATGAAATTTACAGGATTTCCTATTTGTTTTTATGGCCCAAACTGTTCTCTGCCTTGTCCAACACATTGTGAGAAATGTAACTTAGAAACTGGTGATTGTGTATGGTGTGATTTAGGATATATTGGAGAAAATTGCGACTTTCGTAAGCTTTTATTTGAAAATTAGTTTTAAAGAAAAACAAATAATTATAAGGGGATGAATATAAAGGCTATTTTCTTTAAGATTTCAATATAAATTATTTGAAAAATCACTTTGAAAAAACTTTTAATGAAAGCTTTAATATCTAGAATGACCCTGTCAATTTTATGATTGTGCATAATGCGTACACCAGCATACAAAAAACTGTTTTGAATGAAAATATTATACAAAAATGTTTACTGTACATATTGTTTTTTCTAAGCTTGCTCCTGGAGAAGCTTTGGTGATAATTGCACGAGTGAATGTGGAGAATGCGCTGGATACTGTGACCACAGATACGGGACTTGTTCTGAGGGATGTAAGCCAGGGTATCAAGGGATCCGGTGTACTGAAGTTCAATGCATGTACAATTTGTTAAATCTCTATAAAAAAAATTAAGCAATACATGTGCGAAAAATTAATTCGGACTACTGCACATTTATTCAAAATAAATATTTCCGTCGTAACGCCGGTGCCCACGATCCTTTATAAAAAAAATGTATCTGCGGCTCTTCCTTTACCAAAGGTTAAGAAAAGCCAACAAATAAGTATCACCAATACAAATTTTTGTGCAGTTTACATATTGGATCATTTCCCATTGCAATCTAGCACATTCCGAATGACCGATCTAAGTTAAAATTGATCAGATATCTACAAATACATTTTATACGTCCACATGGTCATATTTGAGTAGTTAAGTCTCTTAAATTGTACCTGAACAGTGCATGCATCATCAAAGAACTTGTTTAAATAAATCTGCGATTGAATCACTTTCTCAAGCATTTTAATGCGATCATTCAGTTCTCTGAATCTGACAGTTTCATACCTTGTTACACGTAATACTACGAAGTAGTTTAAGATCAATTTGTTTATATCAAAACATTCATATGATTGTGCAAGGGACGATGAAAAATATGTCATATGTTTATCCGTTTTAAAAAACATTTTACGAAAAAAAATATTGTAAGACAGATATACTTGTAAATGCACAATTGAGCTTTATCAAAGGGATCAGATTAAACATGGGATAAATGAGAATTTCTACAAAGAATTTAAGAAAATTAAGGATATGTGATGTAAGATATTAAAAAAAAAATTCCGAAATGTAAGGAATGATCTCCTAATATTGCCAGACTTAATATATATTATAAATCAAAAGCATCGGTTGTAATTTTGTAAATATTCGTTTTAATGTATCATCAGTTGATGCATGTTTCCGAAATTAGTTTTTTGATTTACAAAAAAAAAAGATATATACATTGACAACAGTGTAATAAAAAAGAAGAATATTTTATACATTATCAGCAGTGCAATACTTTAATATATCAATAGAAACAAAAATGTATTGTTACAAGCGCGTTAATTTTTTCAGACAAAATGATAAAAAAATATCTGCATAATTTGCCTTCTTAAATGTGAGGAGTTTTAAAAATTCCTGAAAACAAGAGTGAACAAAACGGTCTCAAATTGTCTAAAAGCATCAAAGTTTCTCCAAATCCATGTTCAAAATTTTTCTCAATCTAATCATCATTAAGTTGCAAGGTTTTATAACCGGAAATGTATAATTAAGTTCAGACCTCTAATTCACATAACTAATAGTTAAAAGGTGAGAGGGCAAATGGAAAATAAAAATAAACATATTTGCAATTATTTGAAGCTGGATAGGGAATTATCATTATTATTCCTTTAATAGTTTTTTCTTATACTTTTTTAGTACTTCAGGTCAAAAATCGGGAGTTATTAGAAAAATATTCATAAGTTAAAAAAAATTGCATAAATATGTACATAAAATGTCTCGAAATATCTCATTTAGAGTGTAAACCAGGAACATATGGATCTAACTGCAATGGACAATGTGAAGAATGTATGGGACATTGTAACCAGGTAACAGGACACTGTTCCAAGGGATGTAATGCGGGATTCATGGGAATAAAATGTAACGAAGGTTGGTGTATACATTTATTAGTTTAAAAAAAAACTAAGATCCATTGAATAATTTGAATGACATTTACGTTAAGAATGTCATATCGTGAAAATCCAAAGTTTGTTTAAAAACATTTTGTTTTAGAAGTAAGCGACAGCTTTTTGTCTCCGAAATTTTGGAAGAAAATTCCGTTAGATATAAAAACTTGTTTAATTATGTTTTGTTTATTATTTTTTAAAGACAGATTGATATTATTTGTTATATAAGATACATGTACAATATATACAATATATAAGTCGGATACATGGAAGAATGGAAAAAAGATTAATTATAGATGTATGTAAAAGAGACAGACAGACAGAAAGAAAGATGGATAGATACGTGGGTTGGTGGATGAATATTCTTATATTGTATGCATGAAAGCATGAAATGAAATGTACTTTATTTATTATTACAGTGTGTCACTTCGGATTTTTTGGAGAGAATTGTCAGCAGGAATGCAGTATGTTTTGCTCCAAATCCAGGAACTGCAGTAGAATAAGTGGTTTTTGCAATGGTGGTTGTAAAAACGGATGGAAGGCCTCGACTGTTTTGAATGTAATACTTAATTTTATTGGATTGGTTGATTGATTGATTGTATATTGTTTAAGGTCCCTCTCGAGAATTTTTCACTCATATGGAGACGTCACCGTATGTCGCTGAAGGGCTTCAGATTTTGATCTTTACTCGGCACTCAGAATTCTTTTTGGAATAATAATTTGGAATAATAACCTCATGAAGCTATCTCTTTCTTTAGTGCTGAAATATATATTGTATTAATTTTTTCTCATTTTGACTATTTTCAAACTTAAGTGCAAGAACAGAGAAAGAGCAGAGTTTTTGGGTTGACAGAAACTGTTGCCGTTTTGTCAGTTAGTTTGTCAGTAAATGTATGCATATTACTTGTCTACAGCAAAAGAAGGTATGATATTCGAGGTATTTATAATTTGTCTAGAAAAAAGTTTATGAATCAACTATATTGCTTCTCTATTACTTGAATTTTATAATGGATATATGCACAACGTATAAGACATTGAACTCTGATTAATCATTACTTTTGATTTTTAAGGTATGCTGCAGCTCAAATGAGGAAGAGTCAGAAAGTGAGCAAGAACAATTCACAAATTCCCTTGCCGAATGTTGAACAGACAGGACAGATTGAGCCCAATGACGAAGAATGCAGTGGGGGAGATTACATGTACCATGAACCACAGTTCCTTAACACAAACACCGAAAATGATTATTGTAACATGTAGTTAAGCAGACTATCTACATGTATGTTACTTTTATTTTAAACAATTGCTGTGCATTTGAATTTTTTTAGGATCGATCCAATAATAATACGTATAATGCAAAATACCTGTTATATAATTAAGCATAAACGTTTTTCATTTGTATATACGAAATTATAATTTTGAATTTTACTGTATCACTCATATGACCTTTTGCTTTCCGATTCTGTCTGTCGTTGTGCGTCTTGCTTTGTACGTTGATCGTATAATTTGAATATTTTCCGCTTTTTTATTATCTTATTATTATTGTTAGGACCGGATGACTGGTGTTTGTTCCCGTTTTGGTGGTATTGTAAATCTCTGCAAAAGAATTAAAGTATTACTACTGCACATTTTATAAAAAGTTTAATTATCTAACCAATCAATGTATTTGATTCGACAATAACAAATTCACCATGTAACATGCATTCAACATATCTTGTAAATGTCTCAACATTGAATCCAGAAGAAATTGTTTGTCCAGCATCTACTAATACAATAATGCAATACAACAAATGCATCTGTTCCATTTTTTTTAATTCAACTCAATCAACATACAGCAAGTGCATATGGTCCTGCACATTGTTTTTATTTATTCACCAAATATAACAAGTGCATACGGTCCTGCACATTCTTTTTTTTTTGCACAGCTTAACAAAAAAGGGATAAATACACTGTTATTGTTTTAAAGCAGTGTGTGCGCAAATGTACACCATCCTTGCTCAAAAAGTCCAAGCTTTTCCAAAAGCCTGTATGATGCCAAAAGTATATATTGTCCAATTTTTTTACATTCACTCATCAAAAGTTTGTTAAAGTGGATAACACGGTCGTTAAAGTCAAACGATATATATTTAATAATGCAAAATGTATTTATCTTATCGAACATTTGAATATATTTGAATACTCCTATCGAATATTTGAATATCAATTATTGATAATTTTGACATCCCTATTCAAAACATATGTAAACACGTACAAACATAGTATCAGTTGTAATAATCGTATGATTATTTGCATCATCCTAAATGGGGAAATAAATCAAAAAGTCTAAAAAAATATTTTTAACTTTCTCCTTAATATGATACAGATTTACAAATTAACAAACAGTGGTCTTTTTTCAATATTTCACACATGGATCTATTGCATTGTCACGGAGTTCCCTCTAGCAGCCTCCACAACAATCTAAATAAGTGAAGGAAAGATACTTCAAATCCAAAGGATGATGTACATGTGTACATTTTTTTGTATCATGATTAATATCTGCATACATGTAAGTAGATGTCGTTCAATTTTTCTTCTAGAGCATGCTACAATCGCATTATCTTGAGTCTTTCCGTCAAAGGTAGGAAACACATCGAATGTTTATCCGCTTGTCGGAAAGGCCCGAGAAGTTGCGATTGGAACGTGTTGTACAGAGGATGAATAATGAGACTTACATGGGTTTCCAGATCCAAACGGATACTAATTATATATCACCCCTTTCCTAAGTCTCTTCCTATCAAGACGAGCTGTTCATTCTTGCTTTCCTTTTTTATTGTGTTGACTGAATATATTCCCATGTCACAACCATTCATATTGAGATAAAACCGTATGCAATATGCCCTGTCTTAAAAAAAAGAAAATAATCTGTGATATGCATATTTGGATTTAATAATGATTTGAAAATTTCTTTAATGTTTAGATAATAATTATGTAATAATATACAGCTAAATTTCAAGGAATCTGAATAATAAAATACAGATATCCTATTTTCATTTTATATTTTCAATGAAAAGTTCAAGACTGTACACAAGAACTTGATCTTTCATGGAAACCAAAAATGCACCCCCGTTGATTTAACCCTGTGTTGAGCCCCAGGAAATATGAGCCAAGCAGATGGCGCATTATCCAATGAGAATTAAATAAAGAGTCACGTGGTTTTGTTATTATTGCCAAACATTGATTCGAGGACACACGTTTTAGCCCTTTGGATTTTAATTGCCCACCACCTCCCCATTCTCATATCCACCTATTTTATTTTTTATTATTTTTGCTTAGACATGGATTTTTCATATGTTAGAAGTATATACAGTCTTGTATAGCGAAGTCTGTCTATGATGTAAAAACCATTTTTTATTTATAATTGCTGTTTTACAACTTTTCGTTCTTGATGTCACACTTTTTTAAGATCGGCCGTATTTGTCGCCATCTTTTGCTTTTTGTAAGCCGTATGTAATTTTTTATAAAGTTTATGTTGTATCTAATCAAAACTAAAGTTTTCTTTGTGACCTATTTTCTATGGGGGAAATCAGAACGTATGTGTTCATATCTTGTAAAATGTATATATTTATATGTGCGTGCAAAATGTTTGTTTTGTTTTTTGCTGATTTCCCCCCTTGTTTGTAAAACTTAATTTTTCGTCATTTACTATTGAATAAATGACATTTTCATTCTCACAGATATTTGTCCTGTCGTAATTGAAATAGAATTCTGAGCAAAACAAAGCTGCGGTGAGCTGTTTGTATCTAGGAAATAGTCAGAGACATAAATGCACTTTCTACATTTGATAGTGTAGCAACATACTTTTAAAAGGTATACCCTTGTCAGTAAAACCATAGCGTCCCCCCTCTGTACAATTTGTTGCCTCGAAATGAAAATAAAACTGGCCCTCGAATGCAGTAGATGGACCCGTCCCTATTGAATTTTAACAACATTCTTTGACTAGTAACGTTGTTTATTCAATACATATTTTCTTAATTTAAGTAGCTTTGATAATTTTATTTGACTTTGTCTTTCCACGTTAAAATGTACTTTAGTCTCGCCTCTGGGTTTTCTTACCTTTCTTATAAACCAGGAAGAATTGATATCCTTTGTGTTGAGTTCGATCTATTGATAAAAGGTATCAATGACTCATAAAGTAATTTGTGAATGAAACTTTTTTACGTAAATCTATTCATAAAGTGACATTTTCACATACGTCATATTCATTATGGATAGCTGTCAGGTTAGCCAAGTTGGCAGAGTACTCGATTGTGATCGGAAGGTGGGTGTGTGCAAATCTCGGCTTCGATTGACCTAAGTCCCTAAAGATGCGGCTACTGTTCTTTTGTCATGTGCTTTGCAATAAGTAGCTAAAGTTGTAGGTCCTTTGAATGAGAATTTAAAAACCGAGGTCAAGTGCCTCGACATGAGGATGGAGCTCTCACTGCTTTGTAACATTGAGTGCAGAAAAAGGTAAAGATTTGAAGCTTTTCACTAGTATAAGGTTGCCTCTCTATATGAGAGAAAAATTCTCGATTGGGGCGTAAAATAACGTTTAAGAATCAGTCCTAAAGAATATGTATCATTGGCACATTTCAGGAGAAAGCTTTTTTATAGACGATAGAAGTCAAACATCGAATCATTCAATTCAGGACATTACCTATTTATACATATGTAAGACATCAATGACACATTTTATGTAGGACCTTTTTATGGATCGATTGATTGTTTATTGTTAAACGGCTAGTATTCAATGTTTCAGCCATGTTTTGGCGGGTGAAGAAAGATTTTTATCGAGACAATTCCGGTACGATTTATTTATGAAGAGGGTATACATGTAACACGAACAACTGAAAATCCCATTAGAAGAATGAGATGCCTAGTGGGAGTAAGCATTCCGTGTTGACAGTTATACCAGCCATTAATTTTATTGAGTAGGTTGACGGAATATTCCATAATCAAATTCTGGGTAAGAAAGGCGTATATAAAACAAACGACCCAGTTTAGAATCGTATTTCCTGAAAAGTTCATTTTAAGCAGCAGATAGAACTGGACGAGAGAGCTGTTTAGGTATCAACAAATTTTTGGCCCTCTGTTACAAGATTACTTAAAACTCGATGAAACCACAGAAGGCGTGTTAGTAATATTTTTAACTTTCACAGTCAAGGCAGGCGTACCCATAAACATCTGAATGATTTGGATCTGAATGGAGAATTAACACATCTGCCGGTGTAAAGACGAATAATGACCCCCATCGAATAATGACCGGGGGTCATTTTTCGACAGGGAAAAATGACCCCCGGTCATTATTCGACGTAGAAAAATGACCCTTTTGCCCGTAGAAAAAGTGTCACTACCCTAAAAATTTGCAGAACCCACGTGAAGAAAAATGACCCCCGTAGAAAAATGACCCCCTGTAGAATAAAGCTAAAATTTTTAGGGGGCAAAAAAAAATTGGATAAAGAAGCATATTAGCCAAAATGCTCACCTGAGTTTATTGGGAATAAACTGATGATATGTTGATCTCATAACATTATACAATTATAGCTATATTTTAAGGTAAATGCAATGATTCAGAATCTAAAGGAGTAAAAGATTGATCAAGCCTTAAGGGTTAGGTAAACATTGTTTTTTGATGGTGGAAATCATCGAACTGACAGAAAAAATCAGCAGTATTATATATTATTATATCCTCCGCTTGAAAAGCGGGAGGGTATATAGTGATTGGGATGTCCGTCCGTCCGTCTGTTACGCTTTGAGGTATCCATCTCTTATCCGCAAATCCTCATATATAAAAAGATGTGTTTGTGAAACAGCTATGCCCCTGTATGGCAACATAGCGAAGATTAAACTTTTCTTAAATGCAATTTAAATATATTGTTACCCAAAGTAGGGTCTTCTCACATGAAATACAACTGCAAAATAGGAAAGCCCTAGCACCACTTGTTCAAAAGTAATGGCTAAGGATAAGTTTTTGAAAGGTAGGTCAAACTCAAAGGTCAAAGTTGATGATTTCTTAAGAAAATGTTTAATGTAACAAGGATTACATATGTGAAGTATGAATACCCTAGCCCTTACCGTTCAAAAGTTATGGCCAAGGTAAAAAAAAATCATAAGTACGGAAAACTCCAAGGTCAAGGTCAAAAGGTCAAGGTTTTTAGTATCCAATGAAAGGTAATGCCAAAAAACTACATATTTGAAGTATGAGAGTACTAGTATCTACCGTTTAAAAGTTATGGCCAAAGTAAAAATTTGGCATTTTTGTGTAAAATGGGATAAACTCCAAGGTAAAGGTCAAAAGGTCAAATTTGGTGGTACCCAAAGTAAGGTCTTGTCACAAGGAATATACATATTAAATATGAAAGTCATAGCTCCAATAAATGAAAAGTTATGGTAAAGGTTAAGGTTTTTGCGGACAAACAAACCGCCAGATAGACAGACGGACATACAGACGAACACGATAAAACTATATACCCCCGAATCTTCGACTACGGGGACATAAAAAGAAATGGTCTTCAATTAACTTTTCATATTAATATACATTATAAAGAAGACGTTACAACAATGAAAATGTTTGTTCTGATTTTCGTATTAAATTCTCTGAAAAATATACTCAGAACTGAGTAAAAGGGTGGAGTAAAACAAGAATTAAGGTAGAACCTATGTCGGAAAAGTCTTTGTCACAAGATTTTCAAACTTTTCAAAATGATAAATTAGTACTTGCTTATCAATCAGTTAAGATATCATGATATGTTTCCTTGTTTTTTTTTCTAGAACAGGCTGTGAAACTTGGTAGGGTATTTACATACTGCGACTTCACATTTTCAAATATTTTTAGGGGTACTTGTCATAAAGGGAATATGAAAAATCACAAAAATACTTCTTCAAACATCGTCGCTTATAAACTTTTTTAACTGAATAATATTAAACAATATTTTATCAAGAATAATTTCTTTTTTATTCAATTAACATAAAAGATAAGTCCACCATTAAAAAAAATAGTCAAATGAACTCTATTATTTTTAGTCAATTATTCACCCTATATTTGTAAATATTTTTTAGACGTCTTTGTCACAATGTTTTCAATCTTCAATATGATGAAGAACAGAAGAACATAGCCAAATGATTACAAAAAATGATTAAAATATATACCTTTCCCCTCTAACTAATGAAAGATAGGCTATTTACCGATACTATTGACCTTTTTGCACTTACACGGGATTTAATAATTAAATGACTGTTTGGGGTTACTTTCAGATTAAATATTTATCAGAAATTGTACTTTTTCTTTAAAAAGATCATATTTAATAGAAAAATTGTAATCAAACACCAAAAATATGAATAGGTAACAAATAATTGTTAAAAGGAATGCACATCATTTCATTATAGATATCACAAAAATGTACACACGATCAAACGATCTACAACACGTACATCTTTGACTTAGACACTTTTCAACAAGATATTACACTATATAGCTGGCAACTAAAGATTTCTTACGATTTATGCATTCCTTCAAAATGGTTACATACCATTCAAATTATTACGAAAGTTGTATGTACATTGTAATTTCATTACACTAGATAGTCTTGGGTTTGTCAACTTCAGGTCTAGATCTAGTAAATAAAAGGTGCCTACATATTTTCTCTTATTCCAGAAATATATTGCCATTAAGCATTATAAACCAAAAAATATATGAATTGAATCAAGATTATGTTGGCATGATTGAATTCTGTGAATTTCAAAATGCAGTATTTTCTACCATTTTTATTGAAGCTGTCAAGTACGGGAAAAAGTGGCATTGAATTAATTATGACGTCTTAATGGGTTAGCACAGGTTTAACACATTTACAAGTTATGATGTCATACGAAGTAGGTTCTACGTTAAAAGAAATGTAATGAATACTGTGTGCTAAATCAAAAGTTTATGTCTACATGTATAGTTTTTGCATTAGAATGACTGTGTATTTTACACTAGCCCATAGCTTTACAGAGCATATTTTTAGGTCTTATACTTACCCCACCCTCTTTCTTATTTAGGAGGAAGTCGATATTGAACAAAAGCAAAAAAAAAAAAACACCTTACCTTTATTTTTCTATAAGAAGGAATTAAAAACAAGCTAAAAATAATGTACTATTCTACTTATTTTTAACTGTTACTTTGCCACAATACTTTCAAGTATACCTCCACCAACATTTAAAGTATGCTTTAATCATGGCGAAGCAAATAATGATATGATAGTGCTTGTGTGAAGGCTTAACTTCATTTCAATATTTTATCTAGAGCCTCTTTCAGAATTATTGAACTGTATAGAGTTTTATTTATATTTGTGCTTTTCATTTACTATTATTTTTTTTGCTTTGATTTAACGTAATGTTCTTTGGGGGGGGGGATAAAAATTTCTTCCTCATTATTCGTCTTTACACCGGCATTTTAACAAGGGACACTCGAACATGCTGACTTGTCTTTACTCCTGTACCGGAACCTGCGACTATCAAATTATTACATGTTTGTAAAGAGCTGTCTAATAATGCATTGCCTTATTAGTTCTCAATGACCCCGACTATACGCATATTGTATGCCCTAAATTCTGGCAAGAAAATGAAAATATTTAGGGCTTCCAATATTATTTTAATAGACTTTGCCTGATTTAAAGATTGAATAACTACCTAAAAATTTCAATCTTAAAACAGTAATTGAACACTCATCTATAAAAATGAAATATCAAAAACATTCCTATATTGAGTCTGATGTGTGTTTACCTTCCTTTATATATAAAGATATACCATTTTTAAAAGAAATGAGAAATAGGAAACTCAAAGAGTGTATGCAATACTCAGTACTATGTAATCTTAAAGTGATTTGAAATTTGTGCATCAACGAAAGCTGTTGTAAAGGATTTTGTTTCAGAAGGAAGTGAGAGTTTTTAAACACAAAATTATATCTCGAATAACTTTAAAATAAGATACCAATGAACTATGCAAATCACACACGAGTCTTACAGCATTTAAAAGTACTGTGTACCTGCATTAGTTCGGAATCCAAACTTGTCAGTAAACCAGCCATTTATACTATGAAGAGATATTTTTATTTAGCCTGACTGCAGCCAATTTTCGGGAATTGTTTTTTTATGTGTATTTCTTTGAAAATTAAACACTAACTACAAATAAGTCCCCCTCTAGGGCAGAGATCATGTCTTGAATACTTAGTAACAAGCTGTTAATGCTTAACGAGACCGAGTCTAATTATTTCTGTCCTAGGGATTTTGATAATTTTTTGATAATTAATTTTTATTGTTATATTCATTGTTTTAGGATTAAAAAAATCGAATGTTTACCATCCTGATTTCTTAGTGAGCCATTTTAAATGTTGTCAAACTTTACTATTGGACCCTATGGGAATTTGTTGGAAAATCGTCAAAATATGATATTTTTTCCATATAAATTGTACTTCTGCCCTAGGGATTTCTTTTTCATTCAAGTAAGTGTAAGTTAATGTAAAAAGTCACCAAATTGTGAAATTTCAAAAAATTTCACCATCTCGATAGGTCTAGGTAGTAATTACTAATTTTATTTTTTCGAAGCTAAAAACTATAAGATTGCCATATTGCGGTAAAAATATATCTTTGCTGAGGAATTATCGGTGCATACAATTTTTTTCGGCATAAATAGCAATTTTTAGATTGTTAGTATGTTTCTTGGGAATTTATGTCATCAGTTTTTAGTATAATATCCATGGACGTCTAAAACATACAAGCGAGTCATGTGTCATTCTTCAGCGTCATGCATTGCTTACAAAAACCGAAAATGGTGACGTTGTAAGAGCCATTTCAACGTTCTATTTCCAATAACTGTCGTAAAATCACATTTTCAGATCAGTAGGAGTTACAAATAATGTTAATTTTATATTTAAATTAAAATGATTTTCAAAGGTGTACTGTCACACAAATGACTGCATGAAATTAAAAAGCTGCGCAATGTGATGCGCACTCGAATTAGACTCGGCCTCGTTAAGGTTAATATGCCTTTAAAGGATTTGAACGATTTTATCTACTTTAACCGCCTTAAATTAAAAAAAATACAAGGCACTTGCTTTTATTGAAAACAAAATATTTCAAAGTATTCCTTTCAATTCCTTTAACATTAAATGGTTAAATACTAACACAAGAGTCATAATTTGACCACAAAAACATGAATTTTTGCCATACAAGGTGTCCATGGGCTTGTTCATGGAAAAGATAATTTTCTCAAATTTCTAAGAGGATTTTCTATGTAAAATTAATCGCCCAGAAGCTGTTATAGTAATAATTTGATGATATAAAAGAAAGATAATCATGCTTTTTGGCCCAAATTTGAGAATAATCATGACTGAAAAGTTACGTTTTGTAATTTTACTTGAGCCTGGGAGATCGTATTGATATATCTCACTCGTTCAATGAAGAAACCCTTTACGGATGTAATATGTAGAATCATGCCTGACCCAGTCTTGAGCAATTAATAAGTAAGAAATTGTTCCATGACTCCATGGAGAAAATAGTTACGACGAAATAATATTCAGAATTTTTTATTGGTTGTACTAGTCTTTTGCTAGCTTGAGTTAAACTTTGCACACTATTTTTCTATTAATGCATCAATGCAGGGGTGACAAATGCTAATTCTGGTGATTTCCTCCCAATCCAACCCCATTCCTCCAAAATACTTTAGACTGGTTTATAAAAAAAAAATGTACTGCATGCTCATAATTTTCAACACAATGATAAACTATCTTTTAATAACTAAGGAAAAAAAAACTAGAATATGAAAATCATTTTTGAAAAAAATGGAAATTCCAGCATAATTATGGTGTGTATTTCGTTGCCATGGCGACTGAAATTATATTTTTATAATCATTTTCAGAAACTACACAATACCTGCTTTCAGAATTCATATACATTGGTATATACAAAAGTTACAAAAAATTTCATTGAAACTTGATATCAATTTGTCTAGAAATTCGTACAATCTTTGCCATGGAAGGGGTTAAACATCGGCCATTTAAGATTTGACTTTGAATACAAGAATTTAATTTAAAGGTTTTTTTTATATAAAGAATAATTATAAAAGAAAAGTGAAGAAGATAATATTATAAAGAATTCAGTTTTAAAAATAAATATTGACTTTGAAAAAAGACAATCGTTGGAGAAACTTCTTATTCACAAATTAAACATACCAATTAAATCGCTGATTGGTCTTATAAGATTTTTTTCTCAAAAGTTTCTAATTTTCTAGGTCAAGGATGATGCTTTCTTAATCGAAATTTCCACGTTACATTTGAATTATTCTTACATAACACAGTAAAAGGTTATTTTATCTGATTTCTTAAAAGTAAAAATATTTTTTTTTTATAAACTAACTGATCTTTTTTACAGTATATATAATCACAATTTTTAACGCATTTGTTGCAAAATGCAGCCGAGAGTGAAAAGCAACATACATGTAACTAAGTAGACAGAAATATCAAACATTTTTTTCTGCGATAAAACATCTTTGTCGCTGGAACAATGCTTTATGAACTCAGGTGTTACAATTCCATTGAATTTATTATTATCTGATTTTTCTGGATTAAATGAAGGACTTCGCTGTCAGTTAATGTATGTTAACTATCTGTGTTTTTCTCTCCAACTTAAGAAAAAATTTTGTGCAATTTGGTCTCTTTTCAGTCAATGGAATTAAAGTGGACGGTATTTGAGCCTTTAAAAAAATAAATTAATGTTTCGAATGGTACTTTTTAAGGATAGTATCGTAATAACGTTCTCATACATCTTATCATCCAACATTTCAAACGACCGCCCTGCGTTGAATGTTTCATTCAGGAAAAAGTTGCTCAATTAAATTCAGTTTTAGAAATTAACGTGAATACTTTGTGCGAGAAAGAAATATAAGAAAAGACAAATATATATTTTTTTTATTTCGTAATTCTTCTGAATTAAATTTCTTAATTTTTTATTTTATATCTTATGTTTCCATTGTCGAATCTAATTTTCTTTTCAATTTCATTTTTTTTTTAGCATTTTCATTTACATTGTTTATCTTGATTTGATATGCATTATAGGGCTTCTGTATATATGTTCATAAAAAAACTAGCAAATTATACGACAACCAATTGAAACCAGTCAGTCCAGTCAGAAACGAGTGATCTATCTCATTGCTTTCTTGTACGTACGATTTACAAGAGTCACTTAATCTACATTGGGTAATTCGCAGTTTAGACAATTTATTTTTATCTAGGAAAAACGTTTTTATTTTTTTCAGGGTTCTGAACTTAATTTTGTCGTCGTTTCCTGTTTTTCAATTTGATAATTTATTTTGATTTTGAAGGTTTATTCAGTAAATGACAATCACATCCTACGTCAAGAAAAATACCCCTTGGTACATGTAATATGAATTTTAAGTGAGACATTATAATAGGTACTTTTACTGCAAGGAATTAAAATGTAAAGGTAAATATTATGGGTAGTCACATATATAGGTGATGAAGATAATTTAGCAAACATTTTTTTTCTTTAAAAATTAATACTGACTTAAGAAAATTATTTTAAAAAAAATAATCCGTGGGTCAAACTTCTTAATTAGCAAAATTAAGCTTACAGAGATTCTCTGACTGCATGTCCATATTACTTTATTTTCGTAAATATCTGTTTTTCTATGTCAAGGATGATATTTGATAATCTAAATTCACATGTTACATGTACATTGTTTTTCTAAAGTACGGCAAAAGGCTTTTTTTTTTAAATTACTGTTAAGAAGAGAAATCAATTTTTGTTCGAATTCTTAAAGTAAATATACTTGCAAATTTGAATGTATTGATCCAAAAATGCAATAAAGGGTTATATAAAAGTGACAATAAAAAATAGAAAAAAACTCTCAAATTATTACTGCGATAAAGCATATTGATCGGTCATATAATGTTTTTCTCTCCAACTTAAGAAAAAATTTTGTGCAATTTGGTCTCTTTTCAGTCAATGGAATTAAAGTGGACGGTATTTGAGCCTTTAAAAAAATAAATTAATGTTTCGAATGGTACTTTTTTAAGGATAGTATCGTAATAACGTTCTCATACATCTTATCATCCAACATTTCAAACGACCGCCCTGCGTTGAATGTTTCATTCAGGAAAAGTTGCTCAATTAAATTCAGTTTTAGAAATTAACGTGAATACTTTGTGCGAGAAAGAAATATAAAAAAAGACAGATATATATTTTTTTTATTTCGTAATTCTTCTGAATTAAATTTCTTAATTTTTTATTTTATATCTGATGTTTCCATTGTCGAATCTAATTTTCTTTTCAATTTCATTTTTTTTTAGCATTTTCATTTACATTGTTTATCTTGATTTGATATGCATTATAGGGCTTCTGTATATATGTTCATAAAAAAACTAGCAAATTATACGACAACCAATTGAAACCAGTCAGTCCAGTCAGAAACGAGTGATCTATCTCATTGCTTTCTTGTACGTACGATTTACAAGAGTCACTTAATCTACATTGGGTAATTCGCAGTTTAGACAATTTATTTTTATCTAGGAAAAACGTTTTTATTTTTTTCAGGGTTCTGAACTTAATTTTGTCGTCGTTTCCTGTTTTTCAATTTGATAATTTATTTTGATTTGAAGGTTTATTCAGTAAATGACAATCACATCCTACGTCAAGAAAAATACCCCTTGGTACATGTAATATGAATTTTAAGTGAGACATTATAATAGGTACTTTTACTGCAAGGAATTAAAATGTAAAGGTAAATATTATGGGTAGTCACATATATAGGTGATGAAGATAATTTAGCAAACATTTTTTTTCTTTAAAAATTAATACTGACTTAAGAAAATTATTTTAAAAAAAATAATCCGTGGGTCAAACTTCTTAATTAGCAAAATTAAGCTTACAGAGATTCTCTGACTGCATGTCCATATTACTTTATTTTCGTAAATATCTGTTTTTCTATGTCAAGGATGATATTTGATAATCTAAATTCACATGTTAAATGAACATTGTTTTTCTAAAGTACGGCAAAAGGTTTTTTTTTTAAGTTACTGTTAAGAAGAGAAATCAATTTTTGTTCGAATTCTTAAAGTAAATATATTTGCAAATTTGAATGTATTGATCCAAAAATGCAATAAAGGGTTATATAAAAGTGACATTAAAAAATAGAAATTGATCGGTCATATAATGTTTTATTTACTCAGTGCTACAATTTGTCGACGAAACCGATTTATCTCATTTTTTTGGAATTAAATGAAGGACCTCCTTGTCAAATGATACATGTAAAGTTTCTGCGTTTTACTTTTAAATTCTGATGAATTTCTTTTTCTAGATTTGTTTAATTTACACTCTATGTAATTTGAACGGACGCTATTTAGGCCTTCCTTTAAAAATCTTGCAACTAGTACATTGTTTTGGGATCTAATTTTAAAAGCAGACTCACAATAGATATTTTCTGAAATGTTTTCATACCCTCGTACATTTATAAACATTTAAAAATATCAAAAAAAAAATTCTATGTCTTGAATATTTGTTTCAGTTCTCATTTTAGGTCTGATAAGGGAATATATATGCTTACTGTAAAATAATACATTTTAGTTGGGTCAATTTTTAATGACTTGAGGAAATACTCATAGTTCTTTGGACTTTTTGTCGTTTGTAAGTAGTGGATATGAATTTGTGGGTCTTTTCATACCTCGAGAAAAAACCAGAAGTCTCTGTCGAGACTGAAGCTCTACTGATTTGTATTTATAACAAATGAAAACAAAAGTAGCAGTTGTGACTTGAAACTTTACAACAGCAATAAATAAAATAATGATGCTTGATTGAGCTCTTTTTGTGGCAAGATACTGCAATAAGACTAAAGCTGTAGTATTAGCTTTAAATAAACTTTTAGAGTATTTTTTATTCTAGTAACCGTGGCAACATCGTTCATCAAAATGAAAAACCGATACACAGAATAATGTATCTAAGTGTAGTCTACTTATGTGCCAAGATATATTTTTATCGTTTTGACAATACA
The DNA here is from genome assembly GCA_003671525.1 of Saccostrea glomerata. NCBI lineage: Eukaryota > Metazoa > Mollusca > Bivalvia > Ostreida > Ostreidae > Saccostrea > Saccostrea glomerata. The sequence continues at coordinate 320,170 of PRKT01000421.1, forward strand.
TTAAACATGATCAATCTCTTCATTGCTTTTTTTATTTTAGTTTTGGGAAAAAAATTAAACATGATTCTACTATGAACCAATACTTTAAAAAACCTTTGTCAATGCTATTATCTTTTTCAGAAATTCTCCTTTAAGCATAAATCAATTAAATAAATTATGCAATTACAGACTAGTAATTAATTTAGATTAAAAGATCATACCATTTTTAAGGCCCATTGGCAATGTATTGGTTTGAAAATTTAAAATTCAATTTACTTCAACAAATACAGGTACATGTTTTGGCTTCTTTTCTTCAACATTTTACTCAGTGTTTCTGACATTATTCATTATAATCGCTATTAGTAAAAATGAATTCAAAACTGAAATATAATTTTGAAATTAGGCCACTACGCTGTCCATCATTAATTATCTTTTTACCTGATTTTTTACGAAAAAAAGTACATAAAACTTTCCACTTGCTTATATTTTTCTGAAAGTGTAATATCCAAGGAATAATTAAAAGACAAGAAAAGTGTATGTTAGTGTTCATCTAACAGAGATTTAACCCCTCGAACAATTAGGCCAAAATGGAGAATGGGAAATTTCATTAAAACAGCTGTTTGACCATAAAAATGCCTCATAAACCTATAAGTACAATCAGTTTAAACTTAATTTGGCTAAAAGTCTTTACTTGAAAGTATTGCAAAGTTAATTTTTTAAGCAGATTATGAGCAAATAAACACCAATTCGATAACTTGTACCCAAAAATGCTGTTCACCGGTGTCAAATTTAGGCATTTTTTTTCCTTTTAAAGTTGCTCGAAAAACCAGGGGAAAACATATTTCTACAATTCAACTTTTTCAGAAAATTGTTGTACAGTTTCTTTAGGTATTATGGTTTCAATTCAGAGTATGAAAGAAGGGGTTAGTGTACATAAAAGAAAGTTTTGTTATCATTTATATCCCCACCCCCTTTTTCTTTTTTAGCATTTAATGAAAATAAATCAAGGCATTTAGGCTTCAAAGTATGTGTTTTATTCATCAAATATTCAAAATTAGTATGATAATTTTAAGTTATAATTGTAATTTTTTTAAGAAAAGTTTTTTTATTTACAAAAAGTAATCATTTCAAAAATAAAACTTCATAATTAGTTTGTTAGATGTCCTCCCTTTCTCTTGCCCTGCGGGTTCTGGATTGGGTCCTGGTGTGTGGTGTTTGATGGTGGCATCCTTGGGATCTGTCATATAATCCAGTGTCACTTTCTCAATCTGATTTGCATGGTTTTCTCCATCTGATTTTAATGGTCCATAAACCCTGCTTTCTTCTAAAGTTATTCATTTGTGATTCTTGTAGAAACAAGACTTACCTGTAAAAATATTTTTAGAAAAAAAAAATGATAATTCACTGGTAATATCAATGTTCAAAAAATGTAAAATCATTATTTTGTCTATCTGACTTTCTTTTATGAACCCAAGCCTGTAGTTTAGACTCAAATAATTTCTACATGCTCTATGATGTTTCAGATATATTCTATTTTTAGCTCACCTGAGCTGAAGGCTTAAGTGAGCTTTTCTGATCAAAATTTGTCCGTTGCCTGTCGTCGTTGTTGTAGTCGTCGTTATCGTTGTTTTTGTAAATTTTTCACATTTTTATCTTCTTCTCAAGAAACACTGAACCAATTTCAACCACACTTGCTACAAAGTATCCTTGGGTAAAAAGAATACAAATTTGTTCAGATGAATGACCACGCCCTCTTTCAAGAGTAGATAATTTTGAATTAATGAAAAATTAATTGCATTTAAAAGAAATTTCTTCTCAAAAACCACTGGGACAGGAAAGATGAAACTAAAGTAGAATAATCCTCAGGTAGCGTAAATTTAATTTTGTTCAAATCATGACCCCCGGGTGTAGGGTGGGGCCACAATAGCCGTTCCAAATCTTACAAAGGAATATATAGGAAAACAATAATTAAAAATCTTCTCACAAACCATTCGGACAGGAAAGATGAAACTCATGTTGAATTATCCTCAGGTAGTGTACATTCAAAATTGTTCAAATCATGGACCCCGGGGGTAGAGTAGAAGACGAATCTGTTATTTCATCATCCTTTTATGAGCGTGAAAAGCCAGCAAATACTTTGCTTCAGCATACTGCATTGAAAAGCTGAAAGTCTAACTTGTCCAGAGATGTCACGAGCTCTTTCAGAATTGACCTTGTTTTGGGCAATCTTGTGTCATTTTCTTCAGGTTGTAGCCTTTGATATCCCTGTTATGTGATGGGTCTTCAAACTTTGAACTTTGAAATTATAACTTGGAGTCGAAATGTAACATCTTGATGTAATGTTGATGCTGCGATATTACTTTGAAAACAAAAATCAATAAAATGTGCCAAATGCTCAGTAGGGGACATAACCCTAACCCTAACCCTAACCCCTAACCCTAACCCCTAACCCTAACCCCTTACCCAGTAAAAATACTTTAGCAAAGTAGGTTGACATAATATCAGAGTAAACACCAAACTTTTTTTCATAACCTGCCCTTGATATATGAGCGAGGGAATTCTTCAGAATCGATGCTATATCTTTTAGGTCGTTAGCATTGTTGGATGAACTGTTGATGGCATAGGGTCCATATTTGTACATAGGTTTTGAAATTCCCAGACCTGTAGGCGAGAAAGGCGATAAGCAGCTACATTAAGTACACCTGGAATATGTGTTGCTTTGAAAACGCTGCAATAACTTCATAATTATTGGGTCTGCGTAAGTCTGTTTGTTTATGATGTATACTACTGCAATGGTATCTAAACAGAAATTACGCAGTACAATTAAGGCAACATTTTCTATAAACAGTCACGGAATACGATACATTTAATGTTTAACAGTTTTATTTTTAAGCAGGATACTCTAGTTAATAGCTTTATCTTTTCTTGAAGAGTATGTCCATCGCTTGTCACATCGGTATTTTTTGTCATCATGTGACCCCGTAAAGTCACGTGGGCTCCGATTTCAGGTCAAAAAATGAAATGTCATTTTTTACCAAAAAAGTGCAAGGGCAACGCATACGAAAAAATAACTGCACAAGGTTTTAGGTTGTCCCTATGTATCTATACTTTTTAAAAAGTGATGTTCATTCAGTTAGTTGTCCGATATATCTAAGTAATACAGCTAAAATAGACAGTAGTAAATTAAAAATAGGGTAATCTCCTTATTTCATCGGGAATAATAAATTACCGAAAGGATTACAAAGAAATGGGAATCACTTTTTGAAAATTATACAATAAAATAAAGAATTTTTAATATAAACCTATTTTTAGATTGTCGCCTTTACCTTGCACTTTTTGATTAAAAATTGAAATCTTCGTAGAGTCAATCTAATTATAGTTTTCAAACGCATAATTGACCCAGCATGGGAAATAACTCTGTAGTACTTGATATAGTTTGTTTACCTCGTAAATTTTAAATAAATATACATGCAGAATGGGTTGGAATCATATTTTACTAAATCAAAACTGTATGCATAAAACAAACTTAACACTTCTTTTGATTTTCTGCATTCGTTCTCTTTACATTTTATAAATTATGCATGCTGGGCCTAAAAAACGTCTTTCAAACCTTCCGCATTTTCTAAAAAGATGTGTAAAGTATTACAGACACGTACATATAGGTCTAAATATTGCCGCGCTATTAATCATGTAAAACACCGATGGTTTATAAAAATGGAAATTTTCAATCATTATTAATATTCAATTGATAGCCTCCATCAATAATTAATTAGATAGCTATGCTCTCTCTCACTACTCTACATGCATACACTTGTGTAAATATTTTTTTCTGGCATACGAGATTCTGCCATGGTTTTCAATCAAACCTTCTAGTATTAAGGGATTATAAAACTAAATTTAACTTATAAGTTTTAGGAACTAATTGGAAATTGTTTGGGTATACTCTTGTATTTTTAAGCGGACGACCATTTCATTCTGAAAGGGGTTGGGGGTTGGCAGATCGTTGAAATTAATGCTTTGTTTTTGAAAATGTTAAAATATAATCTGTCCACGATCGGAGAAGAAAGGAATGGACAAGAAATAAATAATCTGGCTCAGGCCAGTGCTCTCGCCTCCCAAGATTGAGAGGTTTTTTAATTTAATTTAATTTCGGTTTTTCAGAATTTCAGTGAAGAGGAAAATAAATAATCTGTCCTTCATCGTGTTGATTGGAAATAAATATTAATATGTCCTTCATTGACATGAAAATAAGAAATTGGAAAAACTTGACAGCCCTCCATCATCCCCTCAGAATCACAAGCACCTTAAGTGTGTATAATACACCCCTCCTCCATTTTGTTTAAATAAAAATGTAGGAGAAAAAGTAAAATCTCTTGTATAGAACGACGGATACATGTGTTTGACGGGGAAACGATAAATTTTTTTGAGACTTTATACAATTTTGAAGTTTTTTTTTATTAAAAAAGGGGGGTTAATATCCACACTTCAGGTGCATGTGCTCAGAATCAACTGGTGGTCCCCAATTCTGTTTTGAATCAATTATGCGGATCTTTAGTCTCCTTTTTTGGGGTAATATTATTGAAAACCAATAGACGGAATATACATGCTGGAAATAAGATCTTGATGGTCATTGGCACCCTCCACACAAGATATGTATGCAGGTTCAGATTTTCAAATCTTTAAAGCCTTTTCAACACCTGTACGGTAAGTATATGAAAAAGTCAAAGTTTTATTTATCTAGAAAATTTATTTAATAAACATTTCTTTTTGAATTCAAAGACAGACTGTAGGAATACTAAGCAGTTGCAAATTATTTCCGTCACTTCATGTCCTTGTGGATGAAATAAATTCTGAAAATATGAGAAAATCAGGAAATACCATTATTGTAAGTAAATTTGTGTTTAAAAAATCTAAATTGAAATGATGCATTGAAACATTTAACAAAGAATGCATATACATGTTTGCAATTCTACTTTTAGTTTTATTATCAAAATCAATAATCTTGCCAGGGTTATTGTATGGTTTATAGCTAATATATAGCATACCATTTTCCTTAAATGATGGATTAACTTGCTGCCTGAATGAATACAATGGTCCAATTTATTTTGGAACAGCTACAACCCAATATGTACATGTGTATGCTATGAGATTACTAATTATACATTGTAGATTAAAATGGCATTAAATTTGACAATTGAAAACAAACCGTGCTTCATTGTATACTGTAGTGTAGCGGATTTATGTTATTCATATAAATTGATAAAAGTTCGGTTACAAAATTGTTCTGGGAGGTTGAAAACTCTGACATTTACAGCAATAATTGTGATAGCTATAATTAGAATATTAAAAACTATTTTATCTGAGTTTCATCTTTACGAAATGAAAAAAGTATGCATAACACATGCATAATTTAAAAAAAAAATGTGAAATGCTTTAGAAGTATATATACCTTGTGGAGAAATTGATGCATTTTTATTCATTCATTCTTAAAGCCTAAAACTCCTGACAGCTATAATGATAAAAGTATTACATATATAATTTCTTTTAAAATTATGTATGGATTACATTTTTTAATTGAATTAATGTACATGTAATCAAACAAAAAATGAATATTTGTTTCATTAATTTAGAAATTCTAGAAAATTACAACCAAAGATATAAAATAGAGGTTCTATGTTTTTTACATAATGATAAAGATAGTTTTAAGCCGGGCTTTGCAGAAAGCAAAGTCCTGGCTATAGGCATCGTGATCGACTGTCTTACTATAAATAGCACTGTAAACAAAAAAACCTAACAGCGTCAAAGCAGACGTGTCCGATTAACAAAATAGTCCTATTGCAAGACGATATTAAATCAAATATTTTTAACATCCAAATCGTTGTAAAAGTTAATGATCAATATTTTTGCTAGAGAATTACTAGTAAACTAAAAGAAAAATCAGATATATGCTTTGTAGGGATAATCGCGATATATCAATTTGTGCACATACCCTGCTGAATGCATATTCTAAGCGAACTATTTTCAATAGCGCGGGCATTTCGAAAAGTTAAAATTGTTGAAGAGTTTCATGTTTCATATCGTTTTCGTCGATATCATGTTAGTGGGTGCTATTTTGTTTTGATTTCTATTAAATCAATAATATAGTGAATTAGAATTTAAAGAATTTATATGCCTGACTTCGCTTCACAAGGTACATGTATCAGTGTTTTTTTTTTCATGTAGTTGGCGATAAAAGTTCTGTTTGTTTGAAACTAAAAGAATGTCTCTAAAATATGTGCATTGTTTTAACTATTCTAAGATAAAATCTTTAAACTATGAGAAAAATGTTTATTGAATAGAAAATATGCGAGAATTTCTTTGAAATATTATCTATTAATTTTTAAAATCATAACATATCTTGAGGTCTGGACTACTGGTACATGTTTATTGGATATTGTTTATCAATATCATACAAACTATACGTGTTAAACATCAATAGCCAAAAGGGAAAATATAAATGACTGCCGTCATGAGAAAAGGGCCCTTATCTTTTGACGTCACAATGCTCAGAAAACGACGTCAAAGTCGCGGTATTGTAAACACGGAAGTAAATGTTGTCGACTACGTTTCGTACACAAGAAATAAAACTGGATTTCAAAGTGTTCTAAATGTTCTATGTGTTCTATGTGTATTTGATACGGACATTTTTTTAAATATATAATATTATAAAATTATTACTATTTAGTACGTGAGTTCACTTATTCATAATTCTATTTAATTAAGTATGTAACTTGATGTTGATATACAGGATATTGGACATACACATTGTTGGGTACAGCGATAAAACAATATCTATGCCTGACTAAATTAAAGATGCTGCACATTTGTTTTCTGAGCAATTTACATACACATGCTTAAATGTGATTCATGTTCAGAAGTCTTAATATAAAAAGGTATATTCCATGCAGATGTATATTTTTTTCAGAGAGAGCTATAGCGAGAGATCATTGCACACATAATATTACCCTTCTTTGTAAACGCTACTTTTTGCTGTAAAATTTATACCATAATTTAAAAATGTTAAGTCATTTAAATTTAATCCATAGTTTATCATACTGATGTACTCCGATTGTCAGACCACATGAACTGTCGATTTTCAAATGTGTGAATAAAAAACGGGTTGGGGGGGATAAGAAGCCAGGCCAAAACAAAAAAACCTCCGAATACCGGTAAAAAGACAACCGGTTAAATTTCAAGCTAAAATACATAACTCCTCTTTGATTGGATATAGATACTTGTAACATTAGAGATTAAAACCTTCTACAACAACAATAAATAATTTTATATTGAATTAAAATTGAGAGAATATGCTAAGGATAAATGTGGATAAAATACGGAGGATGGGGATGCCATAAAACCTTTGCTAAAAATAAATTTTGTTTCAAAATCTTGTTTGAAATGGTCAAATACATGTAAATACATGCAGAAGAAGTGTATGGTAAAGTTACTATTGTTTCTTACATTGTTCTGATAAATGGAATCCCACTCGAAACTAGACTTTTCCCAAAAGCATTATACATGTACCCAATGTTGAAGAAATTAACAATTTTACATCGACAGTAATATTATGAATGAGGATATTTAGAAACCAGAAGAAAAATAATGTAAGCGTTTAAATCATGAACCACATTAACACCAAACCTTAGACAACAAATTAAAGAATTCTAAATTTTAGAAAGATAAAAAAAAATGTAAGCACTAGTGATGTTAAATGCGGAAAAAAAGTTCGTGTAAAAAATTCATGAATGTAAAATATATTTTACTGACTATTGTATTTATGATATGGAATTTAAGCACACTTTTCAGTTTTCAATAAAAACTTGGACGCTGAGTCTCAACTCTGTTACATGTATCTAAATACCTCGCATAAATCGAGATTAATTTCTTCCGTTGTAATCAAAATTCTAAGTTTTTTTCATAATCTTAACATGGCTTTAAGGAAAGGAATTAATAAACAAACACAAATATTCTTGCTTTTAAAGAAAAATATTGTCTATTATACAGTATCGTAGCACGCAATTAACTGGGATAGGGGGTACATTGAAAGTCCAGTTGCCC
>PRKT01000421.1:335844-370844 GCA_003671525.1 Saccostrea glomerata
TAACTACTAGCTTGTTTTATATTGTGGTTTACTCTTTGCTTTGCTTATTTATGTTTTATTTGATCTCTAATGATTTCTTTTATTTGTCGCAAAATAAAAATTTTTCTGCCAATAAAAGTAAAACAATAGCAAAATTAGACAGGAAAATTGATTCTTGTAAAACTAGAAAACTTTGATCATCACAAGTACTATAAAAAATTAGCAGCTAGAATAAAATATGTGCGAGACTCATCAATTTCTACACTGTTATTAAATCAGTATAGTCAGTTTTCCAATGACATTAATGTTTCTTATAGAAATATTATTTAGCAGTCTGTCCATCTCATGTGAGTATCAATGTCTATGGAATCCTTTTTTTCTTCAGGCATGTTTACTTGTGCATCTAAAGTTTTTAAAATGCATGTGTATTAAATCAATGCATTGTGCAATGTGTAAAAAAGTGAATTCCCTATATCACTTACTCTCAAACACAATATCGTCATCATAGATGTAATAAGATTCCCCCGCTGAACGACGAGTTGCCTCGAAATAAAAATAGTAATATCCGTCATTTGCATATAATGGTCCTGTCCCTCTTGAAGATGTAGCTCCCTGAAATAAAGAAATGGTTTTAATTTAAAAAAGGTTATGTTCAATTCAATAATTTCATAATTTAATTAATTTCAATTCAGCAGATTTAGCAATTATTAATATTATTAATATCAATATAATTTATTATCATACACAAATATTAGATCATTTATTATGCAGTGTAACTTCATCAAAATCTTTATTGAAGATGTTTGATCCCATCATATAACAATGATAGAATTACACAGAATATTGTTTTACCATTTTCCTGAACCAATTGTCATTAACGGTATTCAAAAAGCAAGCTGGGTCTTTCTCAACTTCAAAACTACAGGAACGACCTATTATTGAAAATAAAAATTTGTTTAAATGTTGCTCTTACTTTATAATCGATATATTTAAACCTCAATAGTTTCGATCTTAAAATGCTTTCACGTTTTTTCTTAATCAAGAAGATCTTTTTTCAAAACAGTTTCTGTATGTTTACAAATGTATCTAAACTAGATTGTCACCGAATATTAAAGCTAATTATTGATTTGTAACGTGAATATTGGATCAACAGAAGGATTTCAGAAGGAGTCGGCTTAATACAGTTTACCTTCGCAGTTTTCTCCTTTGTAACCTGTAAAACAGATGCATTTATATCCTCGAACATTGTTCTTGTCCGACACACAGGATCCGCCATTCTGACAATCATTGTTGTTACACACATCGACTAAATATAGTAACAAACAAGTAATCAAGAAAGCATTGCAAATACAGTGAAGCTCGTTTAATTTGGATGTTGTATAGAAAGATTTCTTGTGTAATATGACGTACTTTTGAAGTACTTATTTACTTTTTTCAAATATTTCAAACTTTTTTACTGATCCGAAAAAACAGTGGTATCCAGATTAAATAAGTTTTATTATACATTCATATTTCATGGCTTATCTTTTTATGTAAACAGCCCCCGTCAGTAGTTCCATTTGTTCGATTAATGTATTTGTGTTTAAGATGTGTTTTAGATTTCTCATCGTTTTGACATTAATTTTGTAAAATAAAGGTTTTTTTTTCAATAGAGATTACGCTTACTTTCACACATCTCTCCAGAAAAGCCTTCGGGACAAGCACACCTGTATTCAGTTCCGGTCCCTGTGTATGAATTCGGTTCTTCACAGGTCCCTCCATTTTTGCATGGATTAGGATTACATTTACTACCTAAATTTTTAAACAAAAAGTGGCGTTCTTTCTTTTATAACGATTAAGATATGCATGTACTTTATCGATTCTATAGAAACCTATTGAAATTATTGGAACGATATTTATTTGAAATAGAGGTTAGAGGTGGAAGTTGAACTTGAAAAACTTACATAATCCTGGACGAAGGGATATATTGTCTATTCCAAGAAAAGAATCTCCCAAAACGCCCTCTATTGTAATCTGACAAATACATAATAATCATCAAATTAATGTAATGAAAATATATCTTGCAGAAAAAAAACATGGCTATGATTAAAAACAAGAGATATACTGTTATTGAATAGGTTTTCTTTAATATTAAAGCGGCATGTATTAGGTTTAATTGTGTGTATATGTTGGCCTTAAATGTTTCTAGTTACATGTAGTATATGTATTGTTTCAATTGCAATGAACTTGATACTGTATTATTATTTTCACATTTCATTCATAAAATTTACCATACCACGAGATCTTCCATGTATTCAATAGATACGGCTGCGTTCTGCCATTCATAATTTGTCGTTGTTTTGATATTGTATAACTTGGACATTTTCTTTCCATTTCCGTCTACATACACGTTAATCTCTGCTGGTGCTTCGTCTGAGGAAAAGTCGATAATAGCAAAGTCGAACGAAAGACATCGGTCATTGGCTAAAAAAAACAAATCTCAAAATTTGGAGAAAAAAAAATTAATACCCATTCTACAAGCAAAAAGCAACATAGGTTTTATGTTAAAAGGACTTGGGATATGAATTGCAACGTTCGGTATATACATTTCAACTTTGTTTTTATTTTTAAACAAGTGTGAATATTCAACATAAAATAAAAAAAAATTAATCGTTGAATGATTTGTGTTCGAAGGTTGAACAATGTTGAAGCTTCAATATATTTTCAACGTTAGATTTTCAATGAAAACCGATAACTTATCTTGATCAAACAAAAGTTCAACCCGTTTTCAACATCTAGAAATTTGAAAATGCAGCTTCAGTGTTTGAACGGTCCATCGACTTTCACTTTCAAACAAAATTCAACATAAAAGAGCATCGTTAATTCAACTAAGAAATGCGCGTTTAGATAAAAAAAAATACCTTTTCATAGTTTTTCCGCACGTAGCTAAAAGGAATTTTGACTTGTACACGGATAAAACACACATACTTTTCCAAATTAAGCATTAGCAAAACTAATTGTTCTTTAAAGTTTTCAGGTAACAAGTACAGTGATCATATATATACATATTAATAAGATTACCCTCAAACTTTGCAGTTGTTTTGATTATGGCTTTTGAATCGATTGTGTACGGGACATCGTCGTAGTATGGTGTCATGGTTAGGAACTGGAAACCAGTGCCGTGTGTTAAACATGGTCCGTCCTCACTTTCACAAAGTCTCTGTACAAAATTATCAAAACTTTACAAAATTACCACGCCATCTTTGAAAAAAAATTTCAACACTCTACCGACATACAATAAATCACTTTACAATCTTTATTTAATTTTTAAACTACTAATTAATTGCAAAACTCTAAAAAATGTTTTACAATGAACGTACAATGAAGCTCCTAACTCTTTTGATAAGAATTTAAACTATAACCCTCCATCGTCCGAATGAAACTCGCTACCTATCAAAAATTTTATTTTCCATTATATACAATTACACGGCTTAACTTATTTTCAGAATTTGAAACTCATTTATTAGAAATTTATTAGAAACTGATATCTTTTAAACAAGGCAATATATTTCATAACCTGATAGTATTTTAAGTAAAATAGAAAAACACTTAATTTAAACATTTAAATTGTTTAGCATTGAATTAATATTTTTGGATGTCATCGGTCCGATAACACACCAGACCATGCCGGCAAATTGAATACCGCGCGTTCAATGCTCTAGTTTTCCCTCTTTATCATTGGATTTTTTTGTGTTAATCTTTAATGAAGAATTAGTGCCCTTCAAATCAAGCGCGGTTAATAGATGTAAGAGCCTTCCTTACGTTGCAAACTTTAATAATGCAAACCAACATTGTGAGGAAAAAAGTGTTTAATTTATTTAAAATGCACATTTGGTGTATTTTACACTAATTTAAAAGGGTTACAGTTTTTCATTTAATTGAAATAAACATTGTACATTTTGGCATTCTTAGAGATTCGAAAAAGCATATATTTCCTACAATGTATTCTACCGCACGGTGAGATTGTTTCGCGTGTGATTAGAGATTTCAAGGTCGCATTCTAAATTCTATAAAATAGTATACAATTCTATAAAACTATTTTCTAATGGATTGCATATAGAAAACTACACAGAATGTAAACTCATTCCTTTCAGCTCCATTTATAAGATATATGACTACAGATGCTATAATGTGAAAATAAGTAAACTAATCAATTTTGACGTTGCTCCGTGAAACAAATTTTTGCTGTTCTTAATCTTTGATGATTTGCATAAAGATACATATTCAATTTTTTAAAATAAAATTATTTGAATTTTTTGTTTAAAAATGTTTACTAAATTTGGATTTCATATGAGGTTAAATAAATTTTAAAAAATAGAACAAAAGTCTACGAACTTTTTGGCTGACCTTCATACATGTATTTTAATGCATGATATTAACTTTGCCTCAATCTTTACACAGTTTTATTTTTACTTCCTGTTAATGAATTTAAATTGTTTAAAAATGTATTTTCTTAATCCCAGATATTAAATTTTGACTCAATTTTATTAAAATATTTGCTAAGAATGAATTTCATATCTCTTAATACTTGATAAAAAAATGTCTCTTGATACACATCCGACAAAATTTACCGTATTGAAGCTCCAAAGAATATCCCCTGATTTATCTTGTTCAAATAAACAGGTCCCAAAGTCATCTTCAAAATTGCAGAAATTCTGTGACAGTGCTGCAATGAAACAGGAAAAAAATACATGTATTGACAGTATCCATTATAGATTTTACACCAAATATTGAAATAAAAATCACACAGCGGGTGTGACCGGTCGGCAGGGGATGCTCTCTCTTTCATGGCACCTGATCCCACCTCTGATATTTTGGAGGTATGTGTTTGCTCTGCTCCTATTTTGTATTGTTTTTTGGACTTTGATCTGGAATACTGTTCGATATCTCCTTATATTTTATTTCTAGATTTTACAACTAGAATTTAAAACCAATTTCATTTTACATGTACATGTATATAGTACATGTAAATACGTATGTGCATAACTTTCTTGAAATATACATAGCCATGTTTTCGTTACATGTTGTGTCTATTTCCTTTTTTTCATTTTCTGCTTTACTTCCTCTTGTTTTGTTTTTTTGTACGGGTAAAGTCGGAGGGGAGGATTAATTTTTTAATTCCCTTGGTAGTAAATTAACCTACACTATAATGTTTTAGCCACTAATTATTTAGACAAAATAAAAAAACCGTCTAGCCACAACGCTGAAATAATCAATTTTAAAGAAAATTTCTATAAGAATTCAATATTTTAAAAACAATGACTATCAAAACTATTTGGCAAATTGTGACAGGACAAATGTTACAGAGCTCTAACACCAAAATATATTTACAGTTTACAGGGTTATTTTAATCCCATGTCAATTTCGGTTTTTCATACTTTTAAACAATTTTCCCCGTTTTTAAATTTTTAAATCGTTCTGTTTTTATTCGCCCCTATGTAAAAAATGCAAAGGCAAAAAAAAATTAAACGTAACTAAAACTGTCCAAAATATAGTACTTGCTAGAGAAATTTTGAGCAATGAGCTCACTAAATGATACTTCCGCCTTCCGTAAGTTTGAAATTGCAAAGTCAATGTTTTGCTCTGGTAGGCCCCCAAAAAGTGTAAGATCAAAAAAGTAATATAGGAGGTGCTCAATAGCAATCTGTAGCAAAGATTCTGTGAAAATATCATTAAATTGCATTCATTAGTATGAGAGGAGTTAACGTTGCGGGTATACGAGGTAGGTACCTCAAAGCGAAATAGACGGATTGACGAAGGGACGGTTGGGCGGACGGACAAACGGACAGACGGACAGACAGGCATCCCGATCTCTATATATACGCACCCACACTTCAAGCGGGGGATATAATAATATGGAATGATTAACATGTACCTTTAAATTCATTACAGGTTTCTCCCGACAGACCGTTTTTGCATGTACAAGTATATGATCCATCACCAGCTCCCTCTGTGCATGTTGATCCCGTCTTGCATGGCGAACTCATACAACCTAATAACAAAATGCTTAAGGGCCTTAATGGTCACCTGAGTATAATATATACGCAATAATGTAAGGGCTTGACAGAAGTTTAAAATTAAACAAAATTTAAAATGGTGGAGAATAGAAGATATATTTCCCAAGAGCAGGCCATACAACAGAAGACTACAGAAAAAAACAGATAAATAAATAAATCATCTGATAATTCACCTGACCAAATAATACGTAGTTTTTCGCTTGAGTTGTTGTGCAGATAGGTTTGTTTTTATACCAAATTAATATTAAATCAAAGAACATTTTTCATGCACTTTTATTAAAAAAAAAAGCACCAAATGTTTCAAATGTACAGGGTTTAAGCCCAAATCTAAAGGGGTACTGTTTTAAACTATCAAAAGGACAGCTGTCAGAACTCATTCAAAAAATTGATGAAGGAAAATAGATAGTTGTTTTGCCTTTTTGTATTTGCTATTTCAGTTTGTTAAAAAAGTGTTACTCAAGGCAGACTATGTAAAAAATCTTCCTTTTCCATACAGCGGGTGAATCTTACTCGTTGTTTGGGCTGAAGTCAAAATTAATTTTTTTGTCTTGAAATAAAAAAAAATGTGAATACAATGAAGTGACAATGAAAGAACGTTGGAAGGCTAGCACTCCTATTAACAATTTAAAATAAAGGTAGAAAGCGTATACATTTGTTTGACAATGATAAAGTTTAAGGGATCACTGAAAAGTGAATACTCCTTTTTTCGGGTCACAACTTATGTAGACAGGAAGCTCAATTTTTAGGGTCTCATCTAGGGGACCAGTCACGTCTCTCAGTTTGATTCAAAGAAGCAACACGAGGAACAACACCTAAATATAACTCCACGACCATTAAAGCTAACCTTCTGACAATCGTTAAGTGACGAACAACTCCTTACTCCACGACCTTTAGAGCAAACCTTCTAACCACCGTTAAGTGAGGAACAACACCATTAACCCCCTTCCCCTCAGTCACGCATTTTAACGCATGTACCATTTGCTATTTCTAACGCAAAATCACGCATATACCGTTTCCCCGCAATCACGCATTTTCACGCACATCAAAAAGTTCATTTAATCTTTAATTCAATGTTGATTTCCTTCTATTTTATACTTGCACAAATCTCATAAAATAAGAGAAGTTATATTTGTATTAAAATATTAAGTCATAATATTATTTTCGCTAAACTTTAGAGAAACGTGTACCACGCCATAAGGTGCTTGCGAGAAAATGGTAAATTTCTATTTCTATGACGTGAACATAAAGTGAATGTTGAATAACAGTTCAGTAAGTTGTAAAGAGTTAAGTGATGAACAACAACTAACACTACGACCTTTGGAGCAAACATTAAAGAGATCTGAAAGATTTACCGCATATTTTCGCCTATAAGTTGGTTCGCCTAAGCGGTTTTGTTTCTTGACGTTATTTTGGTGGTATATGCCTTGACCCATTTATAAGTCGGTACAATTTAATGCCTAAATCCGGTGACAATTTCAAGTAAACCCATTGGAGTTTAAACCTGGTTTCAATTAATATTTTTCGAATGACACCATACTAAGTCTTAAATCAATAAACAAATAAGTAATGCTCAAATAAGATCCAAGTAAAATTATTAAAATATTGTTAATACTTGTAATTTATGTATAATCTCAGGATACATAAAAGCATGCTTATATCCAGACATTTTCTTCCATAATGGTTGGAAATGAATATAAAATACTACGCTTCAGTGTCAAGAAAAATACCATTCTCTGTATGAATCGCCTATAAGTCGGACATATTGTCTAAGACAAAATATAACTCCCAAAAAACCGAAACTTTATAGAAACAGGTGGCTGTGGCCGTATTCAGATAAATATATACACAAATGATCACATTTCAAAACTGAAATGTTTGAAATTTTTCTTTGCCAATACGTTTGATTTCGATTAATGAACATTTAGAATTTGAAGCGCGTATAGTCGTTTGACTGGGACAGCATGGCGTTGCGTTTAATAAAAAGATGTCAATCTCAATCCAGTCTTAATGTATTTGTCATTCCAATTAAAGATAAAAGAACTTAACCATTGATAGTTGACAGCTTACGATATCATATTTAAAATACTAAGTTATATCTGATGGCTAACTTTTTCACCACCCAGCCTCCGTAAAAACCGGTAAACTTCGATTTTTGCAGACATGTATATTTGGGATTCACGGACATGCACACCGAAGTTATCTTGGACCCCACTACATACTGTATACAGGGTTATTTTCGCCCCGTGTTATTTTCGTCCTTCTACATTTGGAAAAAAGTTTGCACAGTTTGAAATTCGCCCAGAAAAATTTTTGATTAAGATATTATAATATTTACCTTAGATTCACCCCGTTTTAAATTCGCCCACTTCCGACGAGGGCAAAAGGGGCGAAAATAAAACGGGGGGCGAAAATTTCCCTGTATACAGAAACTTGAACGAACTCCTTAAGTGGATAATAACGAATTACGAACATACATGTAGCGAGGTCATTTGATAAATCCCAGTGACTTTGTTATAACAAAGGTTTACTGTACCTGATTTGAAAGCCTCAATTCTTATTGTGAAACCGGTCCCTGGATAATGGTTGTTCATACTGTTGAATCTAATCATAAATGGGGACGCCTCACCAATATTCATTTGGGTATATATTTTGGGAGTCGTAGATTTCCCACACAGTCTTAAAAATACCAAATACAAAAATTAGTCTTTTTAAAAATCACCCAATATCGTCTCTCAAATTTATTTATTGAATATGTTAATAATTAACTATGATCTAAGTGTGTAAAATTTATTGGATAAATATACTCTTTTCCAGGATCTCCAATGAGGTAATCACGGATTTCCAGCCAATGATAGCACTCCTTTCTCACGCTGTAGGGAAGATCTATAGATGTCACGATGGCTCTGATAAGAGAATCAGGTTCAGCCTACAATGTAGAATATATAAAAAAGAGTAATGAAGAAAAATTTACTTTGGTGTATGGGTTAAAACTGTTATAAATCCACTATTTAGCAATGTTTTTCAAATCAGTCTAATATCTGATATGTAATTATAAAGTCGGTGACTAACTGATATACTGAAGTATATCTAGGCAAAAAAAAAACATTTCTGCAAGATAACATATTGTGAGCTTTCATTGGACCCTCGAGTTTTAAGTAATTTCAACACATATGTTGACTTTATATAAGAGGAGATATATCGTGTCCTGGAGTGTAAAAAAATATTTTTGAGTTGGTCCATTTAAGGAAGTCTGTCGTGAGAAGGAAACCAAACATTTTTTTAAAGATGTTCGTAGCATTCTTTTAATATACTTCGGGGTGATCTGAAAAGCTTTGTATTGAAAATGTAAATGCTTCCACACAATTCAAATTTTTCTAATATTTATATAAAAAAAACAACTCACCTTTACAAGCCATGTACACATTCTACCAGTGTTGTATGATGACATGATAATGTCACGTGATTCCCCATTCAAAATTGTAATGTTTTCCCCACAACCTATATTCCAACATAAACCAAATTAATTTATGCGTATGACATAACTTATTAGACTTTTAACTAGATACACATTGTAAATTTCTGTCTTTTGGGCGACCCCTCGTTATAGAACACTGCCATGCAGTCATATTAGAGTAAATCTTTATTCACCTTTTAGTTGACTGAATCACAATTATTTCGTGTAAATTACAGAAAGTATAAAGGATCATAAATACATAAATCACAAAATAACTTCTTCATAAATGCGTATGATCCTATATTTATAGCACTGCCCTGTTGATCGTACCAAAACAAAATAATGATACATTGTAACTGAATGTCTTTTCTTTTGTTTATGAATACCGAATTTTGAAAAAAAAAAACAACAACCGATATTTGCTATTTTTAATTGATGTATAATATGGATGCAAAAAAAGCTACAATTCCCCCTTACCTTCGTCAGTTTCTAATTGTTCGCAGGTTGTGCCCTTTAACCCGGAAGGACAATGACAGTGACACGTCTGTTGCTCTAATGCCTGCATTCTGAACCCGTCATTTTTACAGGCTAAACTACAGCTGGCTATGTCAGAAATACAAGTAATTACTAATATGCACAACATATATGTTTCTTTGCAATGAACTTTGTAAAAAAAAAGAAAAGTATTCGCGCTCAAAAGTCCATAAACATTACAAAATAGGAGCGGTGCAAACACAGACCTCCCAAATATAAGAGGCGATCCCGTGTCGCAGTAGGTGCTGTCACAAAAATGTTCAATGTTCAACCTCCTTGCTCAATGGCCAGTAGTGCCGAGCATAGGACAAAACGTGCTGCGCTCCAGCGGCAAGTGATGGTCTCTCCATATGAGTGAAAAATTCTCGAGAGGGACATAACCAACATAGAATCAATGAATCTATAAGGAACCAACCTGAAGGACATTTATACGCTTTGTTAACCTCCGCCATATCATAGAAGGAAAACGAATACTTTGGGTTAGTAATAAGGTACTCCAGATCCCTATCTGGAATCGTCATTGTGTTTTTACCATTTTTTGTAAAGTCCTACAAAAAATATATATAAAACATTGAAAAGTTAAAAGCATTATTTTTAATATATATGTTTATATGTGAACACTTAACATGGAATATTTTTTTTATTATATAGCTAATAAATAGTCTCTAATAAAATACTACCAAAAATTTAGAGAATTTTATCGTTCAATATCTTGAATTTTTGTTGAACACTAACTTTGTATTACGTATATGAGTATACCCGAAACATTCCAAATACGAGCGTTCAATATCACAAGCCCCGTAACGGTTGTAAATAAAAAAAAAGTCGTCTTGTCATATTCTCAGATCGAAATTAAAGAAAGGAAGTGGCATCGAGGTAAGATGTGATTATTTTTCACACAAAAATGAAATTATTTATTAAATCATAATACGTATTAGACCCATTAAAACCCAGATAAGCAAATCATATCGCTTGGTAGGGTCATCGGAATGATGCGATATTGAACGCTGACAGGACATACGTTTATTTGAATACCGATACTAAAAAATCATAAAGTTAAGGGTTTTTTTGTTGTTGGAATAATTATCATAATTTATGTGGAAATGTTTTAGCTATACAATAAAGGTGTTATATTGAACTTATATTGTTGAATATTGGCACCCGTAGACTGTTCCAATGCACTCGCATGCTCGTGCATTAGAACACCCAACTTGTGCCAATATCCACCAATATAAGTTCAATAACTTTATAATATTTGTAAATATATTTTTTTTCTCTTACCGCAAGTTGATATTGTAAAATTGACTTATAGTCATAGATTTCTCTGTTTTTAGTATGTTGATCTAGGCCAAACTGATCTGTATATTCAGTTTCGATGTTTTCCCAGTTGATTTTCACAAAAGTTTGTCTTCCGCTCCTCTGTTGTTCGTGAATTCCGCCCATTGCATGGTGCATTTCATGAAGTACGATTTTTTCCTTGAAATTTGAAAAGGAGAGAGAAATCGTCACTATCACAAGAATTGTTAGCAAACAGGTTTTTATTCTAATACAAGGTAACAAGATAGGTTTCAATTCACTATATTCACAAAATATTGGTATTGTCAATGGGTATGTAGATCGTTTGTATTGGATACAATGCATGCTGATTTTGACTGTAAATTCGGATTGATATGGTTAAGTTCCATCTTAATATAAAATGATCAAATTGAACTACGGTGAGTGTTGAACTGTCTATGCGACAAGGCTTGTGTGTGTTTCGTTTTTTAATCTTTCAGCTATCTAAAGAAATTTTCAAAAAGGCGAAGAACCAACCAAGATCAATTTATGAAATGAAACTTACATCTACACATCCCTCACTTAGTGATAGCTTTTGTCCCCCTTCATGACTCTCATTCCCAGTGTATGACCAGCAGCTAGAGAAGAAAGTAATTTTTTTAAATGGAAGATCCGGTAATTTTGAAAAGGATGGAGGCGACCAGATTTGGTTGTGGTAGGGGCCCAAGTCTACACCAAAAATGATTCAATAATTTTTTTTGTATATTTTGGACAGACACAAAAAGAGGGATTGGGTCCCATCTAACCCACCAGTGATTAACGGTATTTTTAAAAAGTATTTTCAAATTTAACACTGATATTTTTTATCTTTAATTGATTTCAAAGAAATTATTAATACATTGTTTATTTTCTTAATACTGTAAAAAACATTTTCCCTGTTTGGAGTTTTTCTACTCCTCATTTAATTTTATATGTACCTCAAATTAAATTGTCATAAAATCAAAATTGTGTTTACTGCGATCATTGTTCGATCTATAAATGTATCATTTTCCCATTATTCGAGATGGAAAAGAATGACAACTTTTTTCTTGATTTATACACTGTATCGTTTATTGACTACAACATTAATTTCATTTCAAGAATACTTTCCACTTTCTTGCATCTTTTACACTGATGCAGCAAAGAGAGTATATTGTGGAATAGTTGAAAAAAAATGCTTTGATGTGCTGATTTAATTCTTAGTCACAAAGCCACATCAAAACCAAAGACATATTTGTAAACACCAAAAGTTACATTTACTTATACAGAAAACACACTGTATAAAAAGTGAAAGTCAGGGGGCTTTCAAATGTGACCTTGAAACCAAAATTTTGTTTTTAATTACAGATGAGTGCCGTCAATGAACTTGAGTGCCGAGAAAAAACCTATATTTGAAGCTATGCATTGTTACATTGTTACGTCACAGTGCAAGAAGAAAATCTATAGTAAGAGGTAAACAAAATAGTCAATCAATTTTTCGTAAAGTTCTAAAATATTTATATTTATTTTAACAATTAAACAAAGAGATAAGTACGAGGGGTGATCAACAAGTTCGCAAACTAATTGAATAACTTCCATGAAAGAAACAATACTTGATTTCAATGTTGATTATATTTTAAATTAATCCTCTCCGATTTAATGCACAGCAACCACCGTTTTCCGCATGCGCGAACCACGTGTTATTGGCGGTCACGTGACCCCCTCCGTAGCATTCTGTCACAAAAGTTGAAAGATTTTACTGAGTCTTATATTTCTTTCCATGTGAGTTAATTTTTATGACAAAAACAGTTCATTTGTCAGAAATGGTCAAATCTCGGCAACAGAATGGGTGGATAAGAATATCATTTCCAAAAATAAGCAGGGCGACCTTTAAAACACAAATCTTGTGTCTCGGGAGAGATTTTTATTCAAGGTGGATAGAGAACAGTAGCCTTCTTTTTATCATAACTAATATGATTAAAACCAAAAGTAAACGATATCTTAGGTATTTAATAATTATATTATAAATTGTTCAAATATTCAACTATATTTCAAATTGAAAATTGGAGGTCTTTGATAGCAAAGTGCTTAATTTAAAACACATATCTTTTCAAAATTGCTTTCATTGGACAAAATGCCAAGTATCATTTTTAACCATCTGCCTTCCTTCACTAAAACGATCAATCCAATCATTAATTGAATTTATAGGAACTCATTTATCTTAGTAAACTGTGTACAAATTATTATATGATACTGCAGAGGGATATCTAAGATATTCACTAAATTGCACAGTCGTTTGTAGAACGAGTTCGACTGAGACAACCATTTTTAAGTGACCTGCATAGTGACGTCATTTTCAAATTGTGACGTCACAAACAAAGAGAAGAACTTTATTCAGCATATGCTATTTATAGACCTTGTTTATGGTTTATGTGTACCGAAATTCAGTCTAATCTGAATTGTGGTTTTGTAGATATATAGATAGTTTGCGAACTTTTTGATCACCCCTCGTATAATATTTGCATACATGCATATTAAAATACTATAATTATAAATTCCATTGCTAACCTTATATAATCAATAACCTAGTAAAAAAAGATTTGTGTTGATGAACTATAAGGAATATCATACCCGTCACCATTTCCAATAAATTTTATGAAATATTTATCCTCAGTTGTCTTAAGTCTCCATTTAACACAGGTTGTTTGAGAGATATTATAGGCTGTTTTCTGGATGATATCGACAGCCTTGCTTAATCTTGCACCTTAAAAGAAATAAAACAGAAACGTCTGAGAACAATAATGGTACTCAGGTAAATACATGTAGTTAATGTTCTTGATCAGTTATATGCATTAAAGGCAATAAATCATTTTTACAGTCTCACTTACTCAAAGAAATATTGCCATTTGACTCTCTTTTCTATTTTAGAAGCACAAAGAGCCAAAAAGTTCCTCGATGAATCAAAATGATACACAAGTGCATTCTGTACATGTATTTATCAGGATGGTCATGTGATTGATTTAAAAGGTTCATCAAAATATTGTTTTCATTGTATATACAGAAGCTAATCTTTTCAGTTGTGTGTAGAAGAAAAGATCATCTTTACCAAAAGATTTCGTATCAATTTCATAAGGTATAATACTGTTTTTCCACAAAGGATTTCTTGAGATTCCGAAATTTCTTTTCTCATGTGCTGTAACCTGCGAAAAATGTAATGAAACATTTAAGCATATAAAATATTTTTTCTGAATTATATACAATGTCAAGCTTGCACGTTTAAATGTCATTGCATATAAAAGGTAAGTAAGGGCAAAATAATGGTTGCGTTTAACATTGTCATTATGATTTTTTTTCCTTCATTCCTTTTAAAAAGCATTAAACGCTAGTGAGCAGCGACAGATCTCGGATTTTTAAGGAACCAGTCGATAGTCCCGTGCCATATGAGAGAATAATTCTCGAGAGGGACGTTTTACAATAAAACTATAAACAAAAATAAACTTTGAATACACCTTTCTGATTCCATACACCTGTGGAGGTTTGCGATCCTTTTCATCATCTTCCTTCTGTTTCTTGTCGATGCATAAATCTTCGGGCTTTAAAGAAAAATGATCTTGTGAGCAATATAACCAACGATTAGCTAAATTTGTTTTCAGCAAATGCGGTCGAAATTATTTTGACCGGTCTGTAAGAGATGTCTTCTCCTTCAAGGCACCTGACCCCACCTTTGGTATTCCCGAGTTTAATGGTTTGTTAGCTTTATAGTGATTATGTTCACTATTTATGATTAAGACCTACGATGTCCCTTAAATAGAATGTTCGTAGAATGTATATAATGAATCATATCTCCTCAATTACTTTTTCGTTATGTCCATCAATATGAACCGTTTGTCTCTCAGCATCTTCTTCGTCTTCAGAACAAATTTTTCTCTAAAAAAATAAAAAAAAATGTCTTATTTTGAAAATTCGTAATGATCGGTATGAGAATTAAGATATTTTTGTTTATTGAATGAAAAACTTGTATAGAAATTTGATTTATATGAAAGTCATTTTTTTTATAAGTTGCTTGAAAGAAACAATAAAATCATATCTCCATACATGTATATATTTTCTAATTTTTGAAAACTCTAATTATAGAGTTAAATGTATCAAATGTTAAGAGGTAATTTTATACTTATTAACCTTTGCTTCTATTTCCTTTGAGTGCGCAAGTCCAGCTGATATCAAAGATCGTTGATTTTGATATCCTCTTAAAATATCTATTATTTCATGCAGCAGGTCACCTGCAAATAATATTATATCAAAGAGAAAAAAATGATTGTGAAAGTATTCCCTACTTTGGACGTTTATTGCTTATCCAAATCCTCTTAAATTATAAGGCCATTATTTTGACTGACTCATCTGAGATTTTTTTCTAGTTTGCCCGATCTAAACAAAATACACACGGCAGTTGTCACAGGTCCATAGATGATACTTACCCCAGTTTTCAGAATTATTTTAAATTGGGAGGATTTGTTTATTTTTCTATGTTTTAAGGCTTACTATATTCATTAAAGACAAAAACGAAATATTCAAAATTGAAACAAAAGATCAAATGCCCATGTCAATAATATACTATCTTTAAAAAGTTAACAGTTTCATGACAAAAAAAAATTGGTAGATAGGATAATGTGTCTTATGACATCTTTAAAAGAACAAACCAAGAAAATATTTACATCAAAGAATCATTCAAGGATACAGTGACACATATAACTTTACCCTCGACCATTGAGAATGTACAAATATTCAGCACTCCTATGCCTTTTATGATATTGTGCGATCAGATAGTTTTCATGGCTCAGCTTTCTTACCTGGATGCACTTATAAATGAAGAATATTATTTCTTTAATGTTTTTATAGATTTATGTTTTTTTTCACCTGACAGCAAAATTTTCTGCACCTTGGCATTTAAAAGTCTGAAAAACATTTCATTTTTTGAGAGGGAAATGAAGGGTGGGAAAGCAAGTCAATTTAACACACACAGAACCAACACACACTACCTTGAATGGAAAAGAATATCATTTTATCACGTCTATCATCATCTTCTCTGGAAAAAGAGTGCACATAAAACACAAAAAGATGTTCAAGAAGGAATATTGGATGAATAATAAGCAACTTAGAAAAAAAAACAATATTCAGCAATTGAAACACTCCTTTTATATAATTGAATATGACAATTGCCGTTAATTATATTTATATTTTTTTATATTGAAAAAAAAAATAAGTATATTTGTAAAACTGATGATTTTCTTACAATATTAGTCAACGAACAATTTATTTCCTGTTGTTTAAATACAATACCTTTTTTAGATATTCCACTTGTTGGCAAGGCACCCGAAACACCAAGACATAACACTAATATGATCGATAATCTTTGGAACACGTCCATTCTCTGCATACCTCGTTCTTTTATACTCACAGAATGCTTTTGCCTTTTGATCACGTTATTTTACACATAGGGTAGATTTCCAGGCTTCAGTGATCAGGAAAATATGTTGCTGTTAACGACCTTGAATTTGAAAGGAATTTTTAAGGGAATCTAGATTTTGAATTATTTTAGAATTCATAATAAAAAATATATACTTGAACACATTTTTGTAAGATAAATTTTTATGGATGTGAGAAAATTTGGGATGAATAAATTATTTAGTAGGGTAACTTCTATTTATTTCAAATAGTCAAAACGATTATCATTTTAACAACTAGAAAATATAACTTCGTTGATTTTATAATCAAAACTAACATAGAATGTTTTATATAGATTATTGCTACGGTTGTCATTCAATAAGTATTTTAATATGCAGTATTTCATGATACATGTTGAGGTATTTAAAGTTATGTTTTCACAGTTGAAACGTTTTGTTATAGAGGTCTTAAACACAGAAAACCCCATGAACTTTTCTATTGTCCTCGCATAAAAATTTACTTTTAAAGTAAGCATGGTCATTACACTGTTCAGAAAACTGTTTATAAATGATCTCTGCCGAAATTGATGGATTGGTTGATTGATCGTTATATATTGTTTAACGTCCCTCTCGAGACTTTTGAATATAAGAATAGTAAAATAATGTAATTGACAGTGCCTTGGAGTAAGAGAGAGAGAGAAAGAGAGAGAGAGAGGGAGAGAGAGAGAGAATTCGTAGCTTCCATTGGAATGTAGAATGCAAGAGCAAAGATATTTTTTTCAATTTAATCGTATAGTTTGTGAATACGGATATTTTTAGATTAACTCTCAACATACATGTTGGTTGGTTCTTTTTTTTTGGGGGGGGGGGGCGGGGGAGGGGGTCATTTTTTGGAAGTTAAGTAAATTTTGTGGGCATTGCAAAATCTGATGTTAAAATCAATGAGAAGACTTGGCTATATAAGGTTCTGTATATGCAGAGAGAATCATTCTTAAACCCGAAGTAGAAGTAAAGTATCAATAAGCAAAGAGAGGAAAAAAGGTAATATTACTATAGAAAATTAAAGAGGCGAAAGAAAATAAATCTAAAGTGAAAGTTAAGTAATCCTGAATAAGTTTGAGGTATCGGGTACTCATTACAGTAGGTACTAGTTTTCAGAATAGGTATATTACAGGATTATACAGATTCCTCCTGTTGCATAACTTTGTTTATATAAATTAATTTCGAAAAGACAAGGAAAAGTTACTCCTGAAAATAATATATATTATCATTGCTGTAAATGATATTATTTCTGGTATTAATAATATTATTGTATACTCAGCTAGAGCTATAGGAAAATTTGATTCATAATTTTCTAATATTTCCCCTGTATCCCTTGGAAACAAACCCGTGTGATACTCGTTGCCTTTTGGTGGCAGGTGCTCAAAGAATGAAGGAAACCTTTTTATTAGAATCTGTTGCACGAAGTTGAATTAACTGTGTGAGCTGTGTTATGTCACCGTGTTGATCTGTGACTTTGTTCAAATACAATTTACAGAGTTCTATATGCACGGTTTTAGATACGTTTTTCCCAGAGTAAGATTTTATATAGTTGTGTACCGAACATTTTTGTCTGGCTACCTGATATAAAGTGTTTGAAAATGAAGAATGTTCAAAAATCAAAACTTTAGGCAGAATTTGATGAGATTGACTTAAGAGAACAATTAAGAGAAATGATAGAAAAATTTAATTGTACGCCAAGCTCACTTAATGTTACAATGTACTACTAACTTTAAATGAGCTTGGCGTACAATTAAATTTTTCTAAGATTTCTCTTTATTGTTCTTTTAAGTAAATCTTGAACAGTTTACTTTTCCATTAAATCTTAGATCACTCTCACTTATTGCAGCCTTAACAACGCGGCGTAGTAATACATGTATATACCTCAGAAAACTAACCTAATATCTAAATTGATGTACCCATTAAGAAGAGGATAGAATACAAATTGGAAAAGTGATGAAATGATTCTGTCAAGTTTGCATATCTAATTTTGGGCCTGAAAAAGCAGTGGATGGCCTTAAATCTGATTTGTCTGCAAATGGTCATCAGTGTAGTATATCTAAAAATAAGCAAAGGATAGCTTCTTTGCGGGTCAGCCTACTTGGAATAAAGTTTATTCATCATGTAGTTATATACTACCGAACAGACAACAAAGTTTGGGGTAAAGCAGTCCTACAATACGTTTCAGTTGTAGTGGTATCACAAGTTCATTGTATGTACAAAGTAATCCCTTATTGTAGAACTTTGAAACAGAATTAAGTTTTAAAAATAAACAATTGTTTGATAGTAGAGAGGATATATATGTGTGTGTACATTTCAGATGAAAATAACTCTTTATCTGGAAGGTTTCTGGGATTTTCAGTCTATATATCTAATACTGAAAATAAAGATGATGGAAGATTATGTTTCCAAGACACAGAGTACAACATGACAACAATACCAGCTGTCGTAAACATCACGTGCGAGTTATACGGCCAATATGTCATCTACTATAACGAAAGAAACACCAATATAGTTTACCCGCCTGGTTATTCTACATTTGCTTATAATGAACTTTGCGAAGTAGAAGTTTATGGTAAAAATGAGTATTTCTATAGATAATTTACTCATATTATTGATCAAAATATTTCAACTAAGAAATGAATGTAATGTTACGCGCATTGATGAGTTTTTCCGTCCAAATTTTTTCTTTGATACATCGATCAAAGGAAAAAATATTACATTTATTTCTTATCATTTTATTATGATTTTAAGGTCTATCAAATAAAACTCTCTTTCACTTTTCTATTAAATTCACGCATAAAAAAGTGAGCACGAATACATCACAACGTATTTGTTGCTGAAATTCAAAATGGCTCTAACGAAGAAACGTTTTCATATATTGTTGTGTCAATACCAACATTCTCTGAAATAATTTACACTTCTTTAACACAAAAAAAAAACTAACTAGTCTAGTCAAATTATCAAATTTTCCATCAAAATGGGAACTAAT
The DNA here is from genome assembly GCA_003671525.1 of Saccostrea glomerata. Classification (NCBI taxonomy): domain Eukaryota; kingdom Metazoa; phylum Mollusca; class Bivalvia; order Ostreida; family Ostreidae; genus Saccostrea; species Saccostrea glomerata. The sequence continues at coordinate 355,633 of PRKT01000421.1, forward strand.
TGCAACATTTTTCATAACTTAGTTTTAATCAGTCTATGATATGATCTGAATGTATAACAAAAAGTTTAGAAAAATTCATACATGGGAAAATTGAAAAAAAAGGGTCATTATTGGGACGTATTTTGTTCACTCTGATTTAGTGTCAAACGAACAATCTAAAGTAGAAACTTCTATACTGGTTTTAAAAAAAAAACATTTCAGTAGGGAAATAAACTTAACTGAATAAACTGAAGGGGAAAAATATTAAACTTTGGTTACTTTATGTGTTGATTGCCATGAAAACGGTATAAATTGAGAATTTCACCTACTTTTGAACAATGAACCTTAACAAACACGAATATAGTCACACGTTAGTTTACACACATACTCAAACTCTCAAAATGCATTCTTCTGTCATAAATGCTTAAAAGAAATTATTTAGAAGATTTATGTAAATAGGTGGTAACCATGGATACATTATACATGAACTTTACATGAAGAAAAATCTCGGTATTCAGCAATGCTAAGTATAACACGAATATACTCTATCACCAACACTTAAGAAACAATAAAAATGTTTGAATTAATATTAAAGGGACTATCCGAAAATAATTAGGAGCAGATCTAGAGGGGTTAGGGACATCCACCAATACAATTTTTTTTTTAATGAAATGGTAGCGTAACCACCCCCCCTGAAAGGTTTTGCCCATATATGAAGAAATTTGTGGAGAGATCTCACAGAACCCCACCCCTTCCCCGAAATAGATTTATATGTTTTTACTTTTTAGCCTGGATTAGGTAGGTTGTTAATTTTTTTCTCGAAAAATATTCTAAAATCTAAGTTTTTTACGCATAGCAAAGCTATTTCCCATAGATTATATTGTACTTGTGTTGTCCACCCTTTTAGAAATATTCTTTCCACTTTTGACACCAGTTTTGTGTTTCTGCAATATGATTGGTTGGCGACTGGTATAAAATGCTCAGAAATAAAAATACTCAGTATACATCATTATCATAAAATGCTTATACAATAATGAGCAGGATAGTACTTGCTTGATCAGAACTTTAACCCACCCCACACCCGGGTACCCTACAGGGTATTTCTTTTCATGAGAATAATAAAAATTCTATCTTACTCATATCAAGTGGAGCAATGTATTTCTTTTTACCCTCCATATAATGAAACCATGCCCTTCGGTGTGATAAGAACATAGCAACATGCAGTCAATGTTTCTTCATGGATGCATTGTGATATTCCAAAAATAATATTTTCAGTGTTATCCTCAACTACATGCAATATTATGAAGAAAAACACGTTTTAGGATAAAATCTGAAATTGTTATCCCTTGCAAATGATCAAGATGACCAAGATGCAGCCGAATCAACAATGGCTTTCTAATCAAGGGTAACAATTTTATCCTTTAAAAATCATGTAATATATTAAAATCATGTAATATATTTTCTAAAGTAATAAGATTGCATTGAGAACAAAATATCGTGAAATGTGCGCGCAAAGGTTCTGCTCAGTTAATAATTATTACTCTGTTACCCTTCTTAATGTATTTTAAACCGTTGCTATGTAATGTTACTTGAAGAGGGTGGGGGCAATTGCAAGCACACAGTAGATTACTTTATTCTTATTGATAAAAAAATCCAAATCAAAAGCAATCAATTAAAAGAGAGCAAGTCAATTATTTGTTTCAACGAAGAATTAATTGTTAAACTTTCTAGGTAGATACCTGGTAGTCAATTTTTATTTGTTCAAATTCATATGTAAAAGTATTATTAATGCTTATTATATTTTCCCCCAAAATTTTTATCATAACAGTTATAGTAATTATAAGACTTTTGGCTTTAATTTAGGAATTTACCCACATGGTGCAGTAGTTAGAGTGCCTGCTCCAGAGTCGCGAAATAAGGAGTCGATCAATCCTTACGTCAAGGGTTTGAATCCCGCTGTGGTCTGGAACGCAGAGACCAGTCCTTCGGATGAGACTGTATAAGCCGAGGTCCTGTGTCGCAATAGGCACTGGCGCGAAGAAGATCCCTCACTGTCCATTGGCCCTAAGTGCTGAGTATAGAACAAAGTTCGCAGCTCTCCATCGGCATGCACTCGGTGGCGTCTCCATATTTGGAAAAATTCTCGAGAGGGACGTTATGTACAAAATACAATCAATGTAGAAAGATTCACGTCCATCTACTTTTCTTTTTTCAATGTTGCTTTTATTAAGAAGTGACTTTGAAAGTGTTCCCGATTGTTAAAATTCTAAAGCATTCTCATGGGAAGCCTTTATCACCAGTCCCCATAAAATAGAGCTTAAATAAATGCCGCATCAGGCATCGATTTCACTTTTGCAAAAATGATCACATGATATACAAGGAGAAGTTAAGTTTTTAAAAATAGGTATGAAATATTCTGTTAAAAGTTACATTAAGAATTTTTAAAAAGAGCATTGAAGTATTTAATTCTGTCTAAACGATTCCATTTGAATTATTGCCATAACTATAAGCATAATGCAGCTTTTGTACTGTATACATATAGATGGTGCATTCATTATAGAGAAAAAGCTCAATATCAATTGTCATTTTATATACTAGTAATTAAGGTTTCGCTATTATTTACAAAAGCAATCAGCAATAATCTGGAGAGCAAAAAATTGTTTGAATCACACAGACCAAATTTAATTCCCGGAGATGCCTGAATGAAATTAAATATTTGATTTTCTACCTTTGAGACCTTCAAATCAAATCCTGTCCATGTGATTCCATAAATGCTGTACTCTTTCTTTTATCTAAAATGATAGATTTCTATATATTTTCTGGATATTAAATCAATATATATTCTGTGATTATGCATCTTACAACTCTGATATACATTGTACTTGTCTGATAATTAAGCTTCCTTGCAGAATTCTTTAGAAAAGGCTGTTTTTATTTATTTTGTACACAAACTGTGTTCCATGCATTTTTTGGAAAACCCACAACTATTGGGGTATAAGTCCCAATCAGGTGTAAACAAATAAAATCAAATTAAGCACATTCACTTTTATAATTAATTAGGAATTTCACATACATATATATTGTGAATACAAACAGTGTTCCATACTGTTTTGTTTCATGAAGTTAGAGATTCTGCACAAGTACACGATCCAACCCACAAAACGGAATAATTATTCTTTTTTGAAAATAAATTTTAAAAATTGTACTTCATATTGTTTTGTATTTACAAGTGTGCATAAATAAATACCCAAATTTATGCCAATAGGTCTGGTAATTGCAACCTTTATAATATATATGTGTAGATGATATTTGGCCCGTAGCCCTTACCGAAAATATTGCCTTCCTGCAAATATTTGCTGCAAGTCTGCAGCAAACATTGCTGCAAGCTTGCAGCAGACATTGCTGCAAGCTTGCGGCAATGTAGCCAAAGAAAGCATGACAGTCCATACAAAGCCTTGGTGTTTGCAGCAAGTTAGCGGCAAGTCTGCAGCAAACTTGCTGCAAACATTTTACCATGCAAATGAGGTTTGCTGCAAGTCTGCAGCAAACATTGGATTTTCCAAATAAGGGAACCTTGCTGCAAGCTTGCGGCAAACATTGCTGCAAGCCTGCGGCAAACATTGCAGCAAGCTTGCAGCAAACATTGCTGCTAACTTGCAGCAAACAATTTCCTTATATTTTTGGCACATTCCTTTGTACAAGCAGCAAGTTCACAGAAAACCTTTGTCCTGACCTAAATCTGTTAAGTCTAGAGAAAATCCACCACATGTTTCTGAAAAGATGCAGTTTTATGAAGTTATGATAGGCCCTCTTTACATTCCTAGACAAAGTTTTCATACCTTTTTAAAATGAAAGTGCATGATAGCTTTTTACATGTACAGAACTTTAAGAACTTTACATATAATTCTTAATGAACATTTTTGTGATTACACATTTACTAATTAATTGATAACATTTAACTGATTTGGGTCCATTAATACTTTGAAGAAGTATACATATTTGATATCAAAAAGATGACTGAAATTCATAAGAAACAGATTTAGATTTGACCTAGCATTTACTCCAGTTACTCAAACGTGCTTTTAATATTAAAGTAAATCAAAATCATTTCTTACCAATTAGATATCATTGATAGAATGAACACCTACATCCAGAGTTTGGCACTTTTAATCATTCAAATCGATGTATATTCCTACCAAAATACTGAAACATGTACAACTTCAATTCCAACATTTCAAAATGGCCAGTTTTGTGTTGACCCAGTACAATCTGCGTTTCATTGGCTGATTTGACTTGTTTACTGTTTATTATAGTTATTACTGTTCTTGCGAAATTCCTGCAAACATTTGAATAGTGAAAAGTTTCCTGCGAACTTGCTGCGAACATTAAATTGGCGTGTATGTTTCTTGCAATGTTCCTGCAAACATGTTGGGTTCCTGCGAATTTGCTGCAAGCTTGCAGCAATTGCTGCAATGTTTGCCGCAAGATCGCAGCTAGCGGCAATCATCTGCGAACAAGAAAATTTTCTTCCTGCGAACAATTTTGTTTGCTGCAAGCTTGCAGCAGACTTGCTGCAGGCCTGCAGCAAACATATCAGTTTGGTAAGGGAGTGTGAGGAAGTCAAAACTTCACTTCTTTGAAAATCAAAAATATATCATACTTTTGATTTAGTTATCATTGTATAACAAACTACAGGTTTAGACAACAACTTTTAATGCTAATTGGCTATTGTTTACATGCTGTCTATCATAGGAAGCTCATATAGAGAAAGTACGGTGTGCAACTGGGTCATTCTAAATTCATTTTGATCCCTAATTTTAATCTTTCGATTTCCCAACTTTCCCCTGAATGAATTTTTTAAAACTTTTTATCTGTGAGTTACCAATAGCTTATCTACAAATCTGCATTAAAATATGAACTGTTGCAATTAGTTCTCATTTTTCAGTAGAATGACTGGACTATACCTGTTGTGTTATCCCGATGGGTATATTTTCCTCGGTAAGTTATCAAAGTTCGTAAATATTAAGGGAAGCTACTGAAATATCCTAATAGTCTTAGGTTAACAGAATTCGGGATTTCATTAGCGCACATTTTCATCTGAATTTTAAACCGAACATATAAATACGTATCACAAGCTGCCAATGCTGTAAAACCTTAATGAGTCTGCTGCCGACTGTTTAAGAGACCACCCATTGTCATAATCGCGATAAACGGAATAATTCATAGACAATTCTCTAGGCCTTTCAACATACGCTAGGATTTGATAAAAGGAACAATTACAAATTACTAGAACCTGTTTACAGCATGTCCGAAGAAGCCCACTGTTTCAAAGCATGTCATGTTTTTGCATTTTCCAAGTGTTTCTCTACCCCCAGCGGAAAGTAGTTGTTTTTAACTTAATTATCATGTTTTTACCTACACTTCAAAATATAATATTTACATTCAGTGTAATTTTCTTTTTAAAAATCCATTAAAAAATCCACGACGTTCAACTCTCTATAACACACGCGAATATACAGTAGGAACTATTTGCATTTGAGTTTTAAATACTCTAGAAAATACACTAAAATGTACATTGTTCTGACACAATTTAATTTTAAAAACTAACCCTCTTGAATTAACGAAAAATTACAGCAAATGTGCGTTTAAATCTAATTTGTCACTCTTTTTCCTCGCAATCTTCGTTTGTCTTGTTTACCTTTCCAACGTCACAATCAGCTTTAACGTCTATAAAGCAAATCAGTTTTGAAAGGCGCAAAATTCACATTAAAGATAACCAGAACAACAATTATGAAGAGGAAAAAATTATAGAAATAATGTACACGCCTGGCCATGCCGACAAATTATTATATCGCGCTAACGCTTAGTAATCAATTTGTCGGCAAAGCCAGTTATTTTACAGGATCAAAGACCTCCAAAAATATGAATTCAAATTTTTCGGCGGGTTTAATTGACACATGCTTGCACTTTCACAAATTTTAACCTTATTCTTAATCCTAAGGAAAAGTGGCAATCTTGTTGTGTACTAATGAGAAATATTAAAACTTTTATCCAGGAAAATAATTTTATTCCGAGTAGAAATGTTAGAAAGCAAAACTCCTTTACAAGTATCGTCATTCCAAACTAAGAGTTGCGTACAGAGTTTAGCAAATCGAGCACACTCGTGTTATGTACTCAGTTTTTGTAAACAGGGCACGAGTTCTGTTTTTGTTTTTGTGATTTGTCTATATTTCTTTTTTCATCGAAATATTACTGATATTTCCCAAGTCTATTTCATTTTCCAGTTCTTCTGAGAAAAATTTTTAAGAACCATCCACTTTTCTAAACTTGTGGCATGATATTTAATCTTTTTCAAAGAAAAAAATTGTTTGTATCATCTGTCCTTAAAAAACATAGTGTTTTAGTCGATGTTCTATTTCAAATGAAGAGATAATTTTTTTCTACGACACCATTGATAAGTTTTCCTTGTATATATCTATGCAATCCTCATCGTGGAATAACAGATTAGGAAATTATATTTTTACATTCCTGTTTCCTGTTGATAAATCCTTCTTTACTTTAAAATGTTACAACATAGGACTTGAATATTAAATATGTGATGAATATCTAAGTTAAAAAAATTAATTGTTGCTAAAATTCAATACAGCATTTTGAAAATAAAAAGGTTTTAAATTTGTTGGCATCCAACTACTGCTTGTGTTGGTTATAATCCAGTCTTTTGTTATATGTATTTCAATAACCTGATTAATATCTAAGTATGTGTAACTTAAATTAAAATTAAATTGAAGAATGTGCTTAGCTTTTCATAGCTTCCAACCTCTTAAATTCATTGTAATAAAAATTGCAACAACAACAAATGATTCATGAGAAATGTGATTATAGCAAAGTTTTTGGAAACTCAGCTGCACTGAAAAACAAGAAAAAAACTTCAAAATGTAAGTCCAAAGTATAAGTGCAGAAAAACTGTATCGAGAAGGTTTTATCGTCATTGTCCACAATGCCAAGGTCACATGTCCTTTTATTAAGGGTGAAACATGGGGGGGGGGGGACATTGCATTGGAGCAAGCAAAAGAGAGGAAGTTCCGAACATCTTTTTTGAAGATTGTAAAGAAATGCTCTGTCATCCGACATTTATATCTATGTAATTTTCATCTTGGTAAATTTTTTAACTTTTCAGCGCCTGTGTTTTGAAGTATTGTACAGCTGTTTGTATAAACTGCCAACGCTGGTAATAGATAATATACATATTACTACTAATTATACAATCCTTACGATATAATCTGCAATCTATCTACATCACACTTACACATGGCTCAATAACCTCATTTTACTATACAGACCAGATGATAAATACCGCGCACACAAGCATCATACACGGTTTTACGTTAACTCGTACCTGTACACACCTATACCACACTACAGTACAATAAAGATGAAACATTGAAACAGTATTTTTTTTACTTTCATTTTTCTCCATAAAAGTAGATAATTTAGGCTTTTATTCCTGTAATTTTCTGAAACCTAATGTTCGAGTACGGAAAAAAAGGTTGCTTTACATTATGTATAAAATGGCCCTGTCCACATTTCAATTAATTGGATTTAACCAATCAAGGTTAAAGCCATTTATCAAAGTGAAATACATGTACCTTATTTTTTTATTTTGATCGGGTTCGGCTGACAGTGTAAGTTAGCCAACCCGTATATAATTATTTCTCTTTTTCCCGGGCTTATTAGTGTTTTCTTAATTGTACAATTGACGTCAAACCACGTTGTGTCATCAGTCTACGCTGAAACTTTCCCTTATTTTTTTATTTTGATCGGGTTCGGCTGACAGTGTAAGTTAGCCAACCCGTATATAATTATTTCTCTTTTTCCCGGGGTTATTAGTGTTTTCTTAATTATACAATTGACGTCAAACCACGTTGTGTCATCAGTCTACGCTGAAACTTTCAAAGGTAAGGATGTGTTTTTGCAAATCATTTTCATTGTTTTAGCTGGTCTATCTTATAAAAAATATTTATCTCAGTTTTACAAGTTTTGGAAAATGTTCTTATCACAGTTTTACGCTTCGATGCATAGATATTTGTTATAGTTTCGACGGATTGGTTAAAAAAAATCTAGACAAACCATGCCGCCATGCGGCCATGTAGTCTCGTTTACCGCAGACTCTCGCTCTCGAGACTTTGCCCAAGCAAGAGTCTGGTCTGATTCCTATTTAATTTTTGTAACCAGTAGAGGTCGCTTTACCAAGATGGCGACTCCCATGAAAATTCACGAACGAATTTTCTTTTTAAACAAAGATGTGTGCGTGTTTTGCAGTTTAAAAAACAGACAGAGGTATTAAAATATGTTTTACGGTGTGACCGTTGGGGCGAGCGCAGTTGTACCATCAAAAACACTTGAGATCAGCCACTTCGAACGTCAAGCCGCACGAGACTTCATGACTAGCTGTGACGTCATACGACGTCACAAAGCTCGTCGGAACTTACGGAGACAGCCGAGCGTCTGTTTGAAACTATAGAACTAGTGCGATTTTTGTCGAAAAACATTGCAGAGCTATTTCTTGTTTCTTTGAAAGATTTCTACAAACTGAAAGTCTGATATATGCTTTACGTTATTATTTATTTATTTATTCGGCAATATTCGCGCAAAGGACATTGGGTAGTGCAGGAATTCTGGGAATGTTGCACAGAGAAATTTGGCTGACGTATGTACAGATTTCAATCCGAATTTCCTCTGTTCTTACACGTTAGTCTATTGAGCTCGCTTCGCGAGCGTCGCTTCGCAACGCTCGCTGCGCTCGCTATAATTAAAGTAGATAAAAGTAAAGGCGCAGCCTTTGAATTGACAGTGAACATTTTAAAGAAAGACCTCAGCAAAGATGAGAATTTAGGAACCTACGCCTGTATATCTTGCTACAAAGTGTAGCAAAGAATAAATTATATTGACAGTAGGCGCACCCAGTTACACGATAAGCTTATGTCAAGCTGTCAAAAGATCAGAGTCATTATTGTGAAAAAGCGCAATATTCATGGAAATCAAACCCCTTCAATGTCAAAGTTTCAGGATCAGAAATCCACACCGGTGTCATCACTGACTTCAGCGTCACATGGTCTCGACTTGCCATCTGGAAGCAAAGGTAGAGTAAATATATCCTGTTTAGTGAATGTACATGTATCATGTACTTCGTTCTTAAATATTTGGATGTGATGTACCATTAATAAATAATAACAAGGTCAAGTACATTTAGCTATGTATCTTAAAAGTATCACTGCATCACAGTGCAGTAATAGCCAGTACTATTATGCACATCCAGCAAAAAATGCTAATTTACAAAATAGTTTAAATTAGTAGCTATAAAAGTTAATTCAGGTAGGTTAATAAAGCTATGTAGGTAATTAAAGCTAAGTAACTAAATCTAGTATATTAACCAGTCTTGATAACTATAAAAGACCCCCTCCACACAATAAAAGATGTTTTTTTTTCAGGTTCTCTTAAAAAAATATCCAAACCACCGACACCAAGTACAAGTAAGTTATTAACAAGGTCTTTGTTTCCATGCCCTTCTACAAAAGAGTCTTGCTGTGCCTCTGTCACCTCTCAGATGCAAAAAAACGAGAAATAAAGACTGTGCAAATTTCAAAACTGAAACACACTGTATCATTTCGTTCTGCTCAACTTGTTGAGCAACTTCTTCCTGTCACAACAGCCTTAGCCAATGGTAGTATCAGAAAAGCATTAACATTACTCTTGAATTCGTCTAACGATGAGAAATCTAAAACACATCTTAAACACAAATACATTAATCGAACAAATGGAACTACTGACGGGGGCTGTTTACATAAAAAGATAAGCCATGAAATATGAATGTATAATAAAACTTATTTAATCTGGATACCACTGTTTTTTCGGATCAGTAAAAAAGTTTGAAATATTTGAAAAAAGTAAATAAGTACTTCAAAAGTACGTCATATTACACAAGAAATCTTTCTATACAACATCCAAATTAAACGAGCTTCACTGTATTTGCAATGCTTTCTTGATTACTTGTTTGTTACTATATTTAGTCGATGTGTGTAACAACAATGATTGTCAGAATGGCGGATCCTGTTTTGCGGACAAGAACAATGTTCGAGGATATAAATGCATCTGTTTTACAGGTTACAAAGGAGAAAACTGCGAAGGTAAACTGTATTAAGCTGACTCCTTCTGAAATCCTTCTGTTGATCCAATATTCACGTTACAAATCAATAATTAGCTTTAATATTCGGTGACAATCTAGTTTAGATACATTTGTAAACATACAGAAACTGTTTTGAAAAAAGATCTTCTTGATTAAGAAAAAACGTGAAAGCATTTTAAGATCGAAACTATTGAGGTTTAGATATATCGATTATAAAGTAAGAGCAACATTTAAACAAATTTTTATTTTCAATAATAGGTCGTTCCTGTAGTTTTGAAGTTGAGAAAGACCCAGCTTGCTTTTTGAATACCGTTAATGACAATTGGTTCAGGAAAATGGTAAAACAATATTCTGTGTAATTCTATCATTGTTATATGATGGGATCAAACATCTTCAATAAAGATTTTGATGAAGTTACACTGCATAATAAATGATCTAATATTTGTGTATGATAATAAATTATATTGATATTAATAATATTAATAATTGCTAAATCTGCTGAATTGAAATTAATTAAATTATGAAATTATTGAATTGAACATAACCTTTTTTAAATTAAAACCATTTCTTTATTTCAGGGAGCTACATCTTCAAGAGGGACAGGACCATTATATGCAAATGACGGATATTACTATTTTTATTTCGAGGCAACTCGTCGTTCAGCGGGGGAATCTTATTACATCTATGATGACGATATTGTGTTTGAGAGTAAGTGATATAGGGAATTCACTTTTTTACACATTGCACAATGCATTGATTTAATACACATGCATTTTAAAAACTTTAGATGCACAAGTAAACATGCCTGAAGAAAAAAAGGATTCCATAGACATTGATACTCACATGAGATGGACAGACTGCTAAATAATATTTCTATAAGAAACATTAATGTCATTGGAAAACTGACTATACTGATTTAATAACAGTGTAGAAATTGATGAGTCTCGCACATATTTTATTCTAGCTGCTAATTTTTTATAGTACTTGTGATGATCAAAGTTTTCTAGTTTTACAAGAATCAATTTTCCTGTCTAATTTTGCTATTGTTTTACTTTTATTGGCAGAAAAATTTTTATTTTGCGACAAATAAAAGAAATCATTAGAGATCAAATAAAACATAAATAAGCAAAGCAAAGAGTAAACCACAATATAAAACAAGCTAGTAGTTAATAAAAAAACCACCTCTTTCATTCCCATTCCACATGTATTTTCATCTCCTTCTCCCATCCCTCTTCCCCACCCCTTTTCAAAAATCAAGAAAACGAAGAACGCACTATATAGTAAAAATCCATTTAAGGTCAGCGAATCATGTATAAACATGAAATGATAGAAGCTATACTGATTAACATAAAATGTAATTTCACATTATACAATGTGTACAGATTATGTCCATTTCTAAGAGATTTTATTTCATGTTGGTCCGGAGCCTAGTAAATAATTGTTGCATTTATTAATAATAATTTATTATAAATCTCTTAAAATGAATGTTTTGAATTCTCTTTTTTTTAAAGTGATTATGAATGACGTAATAATTTTTTTTTTAAACTGATTTTCTGTTCTTTTACGATTCTAATACAACTTAGACGCTGTTAATCAATGTCAAAATGGTGCAACATGTATTTCCGGAACAACAACATACGTTTGCCAATGTCCTGCGGGTTTCACTGGAACAAATTGTGAAAGTAAGTACATATGCACACATTCTTGGATGAAATTTATCAATTTTGCGTTAAGAAATGAATACATTATGGATATTCAGATTTTTAAAGAAAAAATCTCGAGAAAAGGCTACTTGAATTATATCAAATGAATGTTTCTTTTCTCAGCTTCCATAGATTTTTGTGCTAATAACCAATGTCAAAATGGCGCAACATGTACTTCCAGCGCTAACACACATTCTTGTCAATGCCCTATTGGATTTACTGGAACAAGATGTGAAAGTAAGTAACCATTTCTAGTATGAGTTAAGAAAAAAATTAATTATCAATAATAAAATTTATTTATCTCCCCTTTAGTTTCCCCATAAAATTAGCCAGATTGTTTTGTACGAGTTTGTGCCAGAATCTTAAGATCTTTTAAACAGGAAAATCAAATTAAAATGATTCTATAAGATTAATATTCTTATTTAATTTCCGGTCTCAGCTACGACAGATTCCTGTGTGCACTCTCCTTGCCTTAATGGTGGAACTTGTTTTCCCGGTTTTACCTCGTTCCAATGTCAATGCCCCATAGGCTACACTGGAACTACTTGTGCTGGTAAGGCCATCTTAAAAACTGTTCTTTTCGGAAAAAATTACCGAAATTGCGAAAATTTGTTTAACCTCCAGAAAACAATTCATTTTTTCGATGCCATTAACATCTAATTTAGCAAAATATTCATAAGTTTTATTGTCCATAGTCTGAAGAAGACAACCAATCATATTCTTAACGTAATGTCAGTTGAAGAAGTTTTGCGATTCCTAAAACCATATATTTTTTGATTTTGTTTTTCTACCATTGAAAACTAAATAATCCATGTAAGGGAGTAATATTGCAAATGAAAAAAAATGGTATTTAAAAAGCTATTTTGTCTTATTCTGGTTTATAAAATATATCAGTACGACAGACTTTTAAACAATTTAGGGGAAAAATGTTCTTCAAATACATATTTTAAAAGTTTTTTATATTGTTTTCTTTTTCATGTGCATGTTTACATAAATATCCTTTCTGTGGGCAAACCATTTCTTCAATTACTTAGTTTCACAGGCATTGCTCTCAACTATAATGAATAGACTTTTTTAGCAATTTTACGACGTTATTATGACTGTGTAATTTGGTACAACATTTGTATCCCTTATTGTCTTGTCAAAAAGTGGGGGGGGAGGGCAACTGGACTTTCAATGTACCCCCTATCCCAGTTAATTGCGTGCTACGATACTGTATAATAGACAATATTTTTCTTTAAAAGCAAGAATATTTGTGTTTGTTTATTAATTCCTTTCCTTAAAGCCATGTTAAGATTATGAAAAAAACTTAGAATTTTGATTACAACGGAAGAAATTAATCTCGATTTATGCGAGGTATTTAGATACATGTAACAGAGTTGAGACTCAGCGTCCAAGTTTTTATTGAAAACTGAAAAGTGTGCTTAAATTCCATATCATAAATACAATAGTCAGTAAAATATATTTTACATTCATGAATTTTTTACACGAACTTTTTTTCCGCATTTAACATCACTAGTGCTTACATTTTTTTTTTATCTTTCTAAAATTTAGAATTCTTTAATTTGTTGTCTAAGGTTTGGTGTTAATGTGGTTCATGATTTAAACGCTTACATTATTTTTCTTCTGGTTTCTAAATATCCTCATTCATAATATTACTGTCGATGTAAAATTGTTAATTTCTTCAACATTGGGTACATGTATAATGCTTTTGGGAAAAGTCTAGTTTCGAGTGGGATTCCATTTATCAGAACAATGTAAGAAACAATAGTAACTTTACCATACACTTCTTCTGCATGTATTTACATGTATTTGACCATTTCAAACAAGATTTTGAAACAAAATTTATTTTTAGCAAAGGTTTTATGGCATCCCCATCCTCCGTATTTTATCCACATTTATCCTTAGCATATTCTCTCAATTTTAATTCAATATAGAATTATTTATTGTTGTTGTAGAAGGTTTAAATCTCTAATGTTACAAGTATCTATATCCAATCAAAGAGGAGTTATGTATTTTAGCTTGAAATTTAACCGGTTGTCTTTTTACCGGTATTCGGAGGTTTTTTGTTTTGGCCTGGCTTCTTATCCCCCCCCCAACCCGTTTTTTATCCACACATTTGAAAATCGACAGTTCATGTGGTCTGACAATCGGAGTACATCAGTATGATAAACTATGGATTAAATTTAAATGACTTAACATTTTTAAATTATGGTATAAATTTTACAGCAAAAAGTAGCGTTTACAAAGAAGGGTAATATTATGTGTGCAATGATCTCTCGCTATAGCTCTCTCTGAAAAAAATATACATCTGCATGGAATATACCTTTTTATATTAAGACTTCTGAACATGAATCACATTTAAGCATGTGTATGTAAATTGCTCAGAAAACAAATGTGCAGCATCTTTAATTTAGTCAGGCATAGATATTGTTTTATCGCTGTACCCAACAATGTGTATGTCCAATATCCTGTATATCAACATCAAGTTACATACTTAATTAAATAGAATTATGAATAAGTGAACTCACGTACTAAATAGTAATAATTTTATAATATTATATATTTAAAAAAATGTCCGTATCAAATACACATAGAACACATAGAACATTTAGAACACTTTGAAATCCAGTTTTATTTCTTGTGTACGAAACGTAGTCGACAACATTTACTTCCGTGTTCACAATACCGCGACTTTGACGTCGTTTTCTGAGCATTGTGACGTCAAAAGATAAGGGCCCTTTTCTCATGACGGCAGTCATTTATATTTCTACAAACAATGGGCCAACGTTGGGCCAACATACTACTACCAACTTGATAAGACGCATTCTTTAAGGGTGCTTTACAAACATTGGGCCAATGTTGGGCCAACATACTACTACCAACTTTAAAAGACACTTTCTTTAAGGGTGTATTACAAACATTGGGCCAATATTGGGTCAACATACTACTACCAACTTTAAAAAACACTTTCTTAAAGTGTGTATTACAAACAGTGGGCCAACGTTGGGCCAACATACTACTATCAAATTGATAAGACAAATTCTTTATGGGTGTATTACAAACATTGGGCCAACGTTGGGCCAACATACTACTACCAAATTTAAAAGACACTTTCTTTAAGGGTGTATTACAAACATTGGGCCAATGTTGGGCCAACATACTACTACCAACTTAAAAAAACACTTTCTTTAAGGGTGTTTTACAAACAGTGGACCAACGTTGGGCCAACATCAACATCCCTCCTTCCTTGCGAAGTAAAGTGAATGGAAGTTGCTATAACGTTGGACCAACGTTGGGCCAACATAGGAATTCGGTCATGGTCGAGAAGGTTGGCATGGTGACAT